>QGDY01000140.1:0-99288 GCA_004367095.1 Fusarium nanum
CTTATATATTATTATATAAGTTATATAAGCTTTTTAATACTTTAATAAGCTAGAACAGGTAGAACTAGTCCTGTCTCTATTACGTAGTATAAATCTTAATAACAAACCCTTAATCTATAGAGGCAATTACGTCCTCAGCGATTTTACAAAGCCTTTCACATGTTAGACTTAACACATGCTAAAACCAAGGCATTCTGAAGCAAGGTGACATTGAATGTAAAGAAGGGTCCCAACAAATTGGTAACAGCACTCAACAAAACACATTAGTCCCAAAGTAATAAATATTGATTAAAGCGTGAATTCCTCTTCGCTTAAATATTGCAATCCCACACTTAGTAGAAACGATAACTCTAAAACTAGAACATCAAGCTACACATCTTCTTTGTAACATCGTCCAAGGATACGTATCCGCTACTATGGCCGGAACATCGTTATGGAACTACATTTTCATTCGCGCATCTATATTTTCCTTGCACCTCATCGCACCACTCAGCGTTACTTATTCAATAGTCAGCATGCTAGTCCGTCTTCCATTTCAGTTACCGCGAGTACTACAAGCCTGGCTCGCTCTCGAGGCTCTTTTCTACTTAGCTGTCTACCTACCGCTGAACAAATACCTCCAAAGGGCCGCAAAGCATCCCGTCCTGCCCTGCCGTGCCGATCGTCGGAAGTTGTTCCTAAAATGTCACAACAATATTCCCGACCCGGCTCAGTACCTAAGAAAATGGTTCCGGAATGCGCCAGCTTCAGAAATTAAGCGCGACAATGTTAAGGACTTCTTCCGGTGGGCATTCTTAAATACGGGAGACCATGATTCGACCTATGACGAGGAATTAGAAGAGTATACCCAAGAGATAGAGAAGCTGCTGGGCAAGAAGCTAGAGCCTGGGCGCGGAAACGCCAACTGCCTCCGGTTGACACTGGACAAGGTAGAGATGTTGCATCGGAGCTTAACGTGGTATCTAGTAAGTTACTCACATGACTATGCGCCCAAATACTGGCTCATGTACCCCAAATTGCTAACTCTGTTCGTATTGCCTTCTAGTGCGTGTTTGTTGTCGACACCATGGCGTCCATCTCTTTACAATACCACTCGTTTAGCTTCCATCGCACGTCGTATTCGCAGTTCCTCAACACCTTTCCCTTACGTCTTCCCACCCTGTTCTCGACCTGCACCTCCCATGCGAACAGCCTTACTTACTGGCACCACCCACATTCCTCCAAGACAAGCCTGCCTATTCTTTTCATTCACGGCATCGGCGTGGGGCTTTACCCATACATAAACTTCTTAGCCGACATTAATGCATATGTTGCCGGGAATCCTTCAGATGGACAGGTTGGCATCCTCGCTATAGAAATTATGCCGATAAGCTCTAGGATAACATACGAGGCCATGTTGAAAGACGAAATGTGCGATGAGATTCGACGCATATTGACCGCACATGGGTGGAAAAAGTGTGTCTTGATATCACATTCGTAAGTATCACTCCTGAAGTGACTCCATTCCCTTACCCATTGATATTGACGGTGGAAAGATACGGAAGCGTGGTCGCCGCGCAACTCCTTCGCAGCCCGCAGGTCTCGCACCACATTCGCTCCTCATTGTTTATTGACCCTGTGTCTTTTCTACTTCACCTACCTGACGTGGCTTATAATTTTGTATGCCACCTCTGTTCCCAAATAGACTGATGACGCTGACTAAACTGTAATGTTTAGATATACAGACAGCCACGTCAGCCTAACGAGTATCTACTCTCCTACTTTGGTTCCAAGGATATACGCATAGCTCATACGCTATTCCGACGTTTCTTTTGGGCTGACAGCTTATTGTGGAAGGAGGACATCCGAGATCATCCCGTGACTGTGGTCTTGGCCGGCAGAGACAGTGTGATCGACACGACAGCAATTCGAGCATATTTGCTCGGTTCAGACAATTGGACCTTGGAAACCACTGACGTAATAGATTTCGGGCAGAATGGCGATGAATTGGATGTGGTCTGGTTTCAAGATCTGGACCACGGCGAGGTCTTTAACGAAAAGAGTACAAGAAGCAGTCTGGTTGAGATTGTCTGGACGCTTTGCAAGAAGTACAAGACATGATTCGTTCTAATTTGCTGTGGTAGGTGGAAATGAGGTTATCGAATATGATGAGCAAGTTCTTCGCTTGTATAGAAATTAACCTCCACTTTCCTATATGTGGTCGGCTAGATGCTCCTAGCCATCGTCGCCTACCTGAACTTCGCAAAACTCATCGATGTCTCTTGGAGGAAGCCATCGCCGTTTGCAAATACGATGGACATGCATGGGCCATTTTAGGAACTAACAACCCACGCTGCCTTGGAAATGCGAAATTACTATAATGAACCAACCGACGTTATTTCAGGTGTCTTGAATAATGCTGCTGTTAGTTGTTAGCAGCGTAGAAAACTTATGGTCACACAGCCGTTAGGTGAAGCTACCCCCATATCCTACATTTATCATACATCATAGTAAAAAAGATAAATTTCAAAGTGAAATCAATATTTCATTAAATACTTAGTTACCTATAGTGATAAATGTTTAATACGACATAGATTATTTAAATCTATCAAGATGTTAAAATTGGAGTCAGCTAGGATACACTTCGAAAGCTGACTCCCCAAACCTTCACAACTCCCCCTTCCCATCTCTAAAAACCTCATCATACCACCTCTCCTTAGCCTCATCCTCATCATACTTGCTCTTGCAAACATCCGTAAACTCATGTCTCCCCCAAGTCGCAGTCCCGTTCATATCCACCACAAAAGTCTGCGGCTTCTTCATCGGCTTTTTAGCCCTCGACTCCCAGTATATCAACCGTTCACCCTTGACAACAATTTCAAGTAGAGACGACCCTTTGACTTCCTTGAGTTGGTTCTCGAGTAGTTCGCGCAGGTAGGGAAAGTACCAGATCTTATCCCACCAGAGATATCGTCGTTTCTTGGCGCCGTCTTTGTGGGCGTTGTGATGCACGACTACGGGGATTGCTTTGGAGTAGAAGTCGGCGTAGAGAGGCATTTCACCCCAGTCTTCTACGATGTCGAGATCGCGAGCTGAAATATCGGAGAGGGGGTTTTTGGACTTCGAGATGTCGTCTGGAACTCCCTGGAGGCGGGGAGATATGTTGAGAGACTTGGACTTTTCAGCGATGGCGGTTTTATCGTTGAGGGTAATGATTTCTCCATCTTGTTCTTCGAATACGGTGGGAATGAAAAGTTGCTGACTATAGTCTAGACCGACGTGGTACTCGAATTCCTTGTGAAGGTCCTTAAAGTCTCTGTCTTGCGTGACGCCTGTATGAGCGCGAAGAGATCGTCTCCAGATTTCCTGCTCGGCAAAGATTTCTCCAAAGACACCTTGATCGCTGTATAGATCCTTGCCGTTGACGAGACCGCGCTGCATACGCTCCTCTACACGACGGAAGTATCGGCGCATATCACCCACTGGACCAATCATGCTACCGCTGTTGAGAAACTTGGGTCGAACTTCATGGAACTTGTTGGGGTCGCGATCTGTCTTAGGGCCGTATAGATCTTTACGGACGGGACTTTCAGGTAGTTCATCGCAGTGAAGAACTGAACCTGAAGACGAAGGAGGAAAGCATTTCTTCTGTGCTGAGACGATGATCGTTTGCTCAAATGGTGAATCACCACGGCCTTTCCATCCAGCTGCAAGACGCCGATTCGCTTGGACATTCGCCTCATGGTACCTTTTGAGCAGAACATCAGGAGGAAGCTGGAACCAACAGTCATAAGAATCAGTCAAAACAACAATATCATTCTCCTCGAGTCTGTTCTCCTTGGGTGTGTCAGACTTGGTAGCGAGGTCAAGATACTCAAGAGTACCAGTAATTTTCGCAAGATGAGAACCGCCTTTCCATCCTTTTGATGGATCAAATTTCTTGCCCCAGTTGACGATCACAGGACTGGGATAACCCAAAGCGATAGCGCTGGTGACTACCTTGCAGAGATCGTGGGCGGGGTTATTAGCTGGAAGAACGATTGCTAGACGACGGTCCTTGGCGACAAGATGGTTCATAACTGGCTTTGTGCTACCGGCTATTACATCGCCATTTAAGAAGAATGAGCGGCCCTAAACAGTTAGTAAGTCATGAGTAAGCGGAAGAAGGGGGATTTACCTTGAGTGAAGTCAGACACAATAACCCAGGAACGAGAAGGAAGACCGCAACGAGGATTGTCATGGTTCGAAGAGGCAGCCGGAGTAGTTTCTTGGCAAACATTCCCCAGCAACGTGATGGCCCGGCGGACTTTTCTAAACTCTCCGGGTCGGATCTCGGCGATGACGGTTCTAGGCGTTTGTACTGCCAAGAAGGCATGATTCTGCGGAGGTAGTCCATGGTGAACAATGGACAGAGGAAAGATCAGTACCAGAGCTGAACGGGACGTGTGCGCGCGACAGCTTTCTTATGTTTACTCTCTCCTACTCCGTATCATTCCTTCCGCTGTAATTGTGGCTCATCCTTGGTTATCACTCTTGGCCTCATGCGATCCTCTTGGCTCACTCTTGGCTGTACAAACCTGCTTACCACCGTTCAGACCTGACTCGGCAAAGCATAGCATCTTGGCATATGCACCAATATCCAAGCGATTCCAAAGGTCAACCACACAAAGACTTTCTAAGTGTAAAACTCATCAGTTCAGAAATAGCAATCGTCGATCACTTCCTCAGTGGAGCAAAGCCAAGGAAATAGCCAGGAGATTAATCGAGTCCCCCCCGACGATCCGGTCCAATGGGGGACAGCTGGTGCCATAATCCCGTCTTGGCCTTGCCGAACCACCCGACCGGAAGTTTTGGTGCGCCAGAAACACAGGTTTAGGGTTAGTTAGCTGGGGATCAGACTGAAACTAACGGACACAATGGGGGATCAGACTTTGGGCTAACGGTATTTCGTGGATCAGGTACTGGCAGAGTTAGTCTTGGCCACGCAGTGATGCAGATGGAAGCCCATGCTTAGTGTCTTAGATCAAAATCTTGACATCATAATGGCCTTTTTCATTACCCCATAAATAAAATAACGGCATCATTGTAACTTCTCCATAAGGTAACTACCGACTAATTTTCACGCTTGTTAGACAACCCTTGCATTCGGTCGCCGACTCGCATCGGGCGTGTATGCCTCGTGGTCAATATTACACGTCCCCCATTTCCTCCACCAACGCCGTCCATATGACAATCCTTTTCTATGAGTCCAATGGTTATTAGGCGCCTTGCGAACCTTTGGTCTTCCATGCATGCCTGTAGTTGTCAGTATTTGATCATGATACAAAGAGAAGGCGCTTACATCTCCCCTTGTTTTTCTTAAGTCGGGTCGTAAACTTGCGACAATCAGAGCAATACTTTCTGTCTCCCATCCATCCCCGTAGTCTCGTAAACAAAGGACAAGAAATACAAAGACAATGTTTCTTGCAGTAAGGCACATCACACGATGGATGATCATGAGGGTAATAATTACACCGGTAGCAAACACGTCCAGAAATTGTATGCCGTTTCCTTCTGTGCTGCCAGGCGTTGTAATGCAACTCCTTCCCACGTACGCCCTCGCAAGTGGATCGATAATCCATCTCTGATTTGCTAACGGGACATCCATGGGGAACATCAGCCGTCGAGCCAAGCTGATCCACCCATTCGAGCTTTGGTTTGGAGGTGATGAGTGGTGTGGAGAGGAGACGGAGTTCGTGGGATGTAAGCGAGAGACAAACAAGGTCATTTCTGGCGCATTGCTTTAGGACCTCTAATTGGATCTCTGGGGGGAATTGGCGGAAGAGCGTAAAATCCATGGCGGGAATAACGGATATGGTTGATCTTGGCAAGTGTTGGGGTTACGCGTTGACGCGAATAATGGGAAGGCTTGGAATTGAGAGACAACGAATAGGGACAACAAGACTGGTTATTTGCTGCATTTTAAACGCGACTTTATCGCGGTCTATTCTTAGGCAGCATTGCATTCATTCAAGCATAAGATCACGTGGAATCCTTCAAGCGTCCATTTGTGGATGTTCTGCCTAATTTACTAGGATCTGAATCCCACTAATTCAAGGCAGACTTCCTTATCTTATCGGTAACAGGGTGCGCTTGAATTGAGCTTGGAACGGTAGGCGCAACCGGATTTAAACACTCTAATGAACATAAAATTAAATAGAAGCACAAAATACGTTATTTACAATTGCAGTCATTTAAATAGTCTCCAAGACTTAATTTGGAGTTCAGTTGTTGATGAGTTCAAGTTAATCTTTGAGTTTAATGATCGGATAACTCTCTACAGAGTACAGGGCAAAAAGTCAAAAAGTGAGGTTCTGCCCGGGCTCGAACCGGGGACCTTCTCGGTGTTAACGAGATGTCATGACCAACTAGACCACAGTACCAAGCTGTTTTTGATGCAAGGGTCATTCGCATAGCAGGTTATATCCTGTACCCGAGTAGTCGACGCAGTAATAACAATTTTATCCACTTGACACTTGCAAACATCCAAGACCTCGCTTAAAAGGTCGAATCCTTCGATTGACTTGTCGTTACATTCTTAGGGTGACATGTTACCCGCCATCCCATGATTGGTTATTCATGTCTTTGCCAAGTCGGCGCAGTCGGGTGGCTGTAACGGCTGCAATGTCACTTGACCCTGCGTTCAGCACGGTCAATTGGCTGTTCAGGGTAACAAATCAGGTGGCTTGGAGTCTTGGACAATTGAATCGGGAATCTTGCAGCGCCTGGTATAGTATCTCCCCTGCACAAGCAAAATCAGGTTTGTGGGATGAGGAGATGGGATTTTTAATTGCTGTTTCTGTTTTAGGATTGCTGTGCGAGATGCCCAGACTACAGGTTAGCGTGAGATGATGCCGGGAAGAACAATGTAAAGAACAGCAGCTAATAAAAATAAAGCATAGAGTAACAGGTCAAGTCACAGAATTAATTTAATATAATAAATAGCTGCTAGAAATGTTACAAAGTTAAGCAAAAGGAAGAAGATTTGCTAGTAATAGTAGTTTTTAATAATTTATATTTTATTTTATCATTTTAAATTGCCTCCGTATTGGTTGCTACAAAGTCACAGTCTGGGTTTCTTTCTTTCCCCGATGGTAGAACATGACGACAGCTGTTACATGTACTGCTACGCATACCATTGTCCTGGGATCGGCTCCTGGACATCGTGAAGCTCGGTTCCGAAACTCAAGTGACCGACTGCAATGTTTCGGTCGTCGAGCTCGGCAGAGGGCCCATTCCAGGAGGATGGTGTTTTGACCACTCCCCAACGGACTGGGTTCCGCGCAACCTCACGCAGGTAAGCTTGTGCATCGAGAGCCTCAGACTCAGTCCCGTACAATGTCTCTTCTGTATCATTTCCTCCTCCAACGTTGTCCATTGACACGAGAGGTTCGTGGTCGTCAGTCGAACCTCGCAGATTGATCATCTCATAGATGGGGTCCTCGTCATCCCCGACCGGTCTTGACTCGTGGCGTAAGCTCTTTTGCACACCACTGCCAGGATGAGTACCACTGTTTTCTTCTAGAATTGGAACGTGACACGCTGCAGATATAACAACAGAGCTTGCTCCTGCTCGAGGCATCGCTGTCTTGACCTTTCTTTGCCCCACTAGGGTGGGAATGATAGGCAGGATGATCATAGTAATAAAGAGTATGAGTATCGTAAGAGTTGAGTAACCGATACCAACAAATGCATCTATGCTTAAACCAGTCTCTGAGGCACCCTTACTGCGCTGTTCAGAGTCATCCATTTGCTGGCTCCACTCGTAGTAATCTACATAAAAAGGTTAATCGTGACTATACCGAGTGTCGAGATTATTCCACGTACCTCCTTCTGCCACAAATATGTAGAAAGCATTAGAAACTAACCAGTGCGTGAAGATACTAACAATGATCAGGGGAACACTGTATCGATACGGTAGCTGTAATCGGTATGCCGTCCGCTGTTGGCCTTTGAGCCGGGATACCCGGAGCGGGCGAAAGTCTCCCCCATAAGAATTCCACTCCTTTTCAGCGCACAGGTGAGTATAAATGTTGTTGTATATGAAGTAAGTGATGGAAAGAAGAAGTTGTGGCAGGTTAGCTCTCAAAACAAAGTCGATAAGATTAACGGCTGACGCCGGAGAAATCGATAGTATTCCGTTACTCATGCTTTGTAGCAGGCTTTGTCCGGCCAGAGGGGTCCTTAGGTTTGCTGCGATGAACCCACCGGCGAGGAGAATAATATCCATAGACAACATTCCATAGCTTCTCGCCCAGGTCTGCCGATCGATGGCCGACAACCAGCTTTGACGTGTTGGTGCGGCCGTCATTGCAAATGCGCAACCAGCGCCCATGTCCTCTTCAAGGTCCCTGTCCATGAGGCACCGCCCAATTGTACTTTGGTCTGGATAACGGATAAATGATTGGATGGCATCCCCCAACACAACTAGAGGCTGTTCTTTTGGTAACGTGAATAGAACCGCGAGACAAAGGACTCCTTTGACAGCAATTGAGGCAACAACGATGATGAGGAGTTGATTAGAGATGGCGACTTTGCACTTTTGAGATAGCTCATCGACCAAGCAGTATTTGAGAGTCAGATTTGTCGCAGCTTCGTCGGCCATGAAGGACGAAGCGTAGGGGGAAAACTCAAATGTGTAATCCGATGGTAGACTTCCAAGCCGTCTCGATTGCGACTCATTCTTCCAGAATCCGACCGCTCGGCCACACGTTTGGCTACATTCACCAATCGGTCTCTGATCGGAGCCGACACTGGTTTTGCAATCAGCAGCAAACCAAAGGGAGTTACTCTCATTAGCAGGGACATGCCTATCCCAAAAAGACTCATCAGTGGTAGAGTTGAATGGCTTGAAAAGTGTGGATCGGTTCCATCCCTCCCCATCCCCCAACATGGAAGTCTTGTTCTGAGACTCAACAACCATCACCACATCGGCAAACGTAACGCGCGGGTTACAGTAGACGTACTGCCAGATGCAATCTCTGGTCTTGAGCTTCTTCCAGGACCTGGCATATTGAGATGCAGCCTCTATCTTCTTCGATGCATTACTAGACGGGTCAAAGTATTCGCTCACGTTTCGAGGCAATCCATATCCTTCCCAGTCAGTATCACCTCTGGGAGGCCATAGTGCTGCTCCGGACCCGAAGTACTGCGCACCATCGACGAAAGCCTCGGACGATATAGTGAGGTGCCAGTCAGTCCCCAAGTTCTCGGTTGCAAAAACAGCAGAGTTGAAGAAAAGATGCAGAGGAAACGAGCTGACAAAGAAAAGGATCCAGTATACGAACTTGATCTTTGAAGTCTAAAAGACGTTTCGTAGTGACTGGACACCAATTTTGAGGGCCCGATTTGCTCCATGTGCTTTATCAATTTCGGACCTTGTCGGAGAACTGAGGACCTGCATGAAGAGGTTGGAGGAGGCTAATGCCCCCGTGGAGCAGGCGTTGAGTAAGAGATGCAGCCACGTATTGATAGACTTTGCCTTACCACATTTTCCATGGAAGAAGACGAAATTTCTATCGATACCTCCGGATACAGAGACGCCACGATAAATAAGGACAGTGCCGAAAATGGTGAAAACAAAGACGACGATGGTGTTCAAGGTTGCGATAACACGCCAACCGCTACCAAATATCTTAGATAGCATAGCGAAAACAGTGAGATTTGAAACGATGGATTTCATCGGTGGGAGTACGAAAGAAGGGTGCATATAAGTAACATCTAAAAATAGAAGAAGACGAGAGCCTGACTTTCGTGCCCTGAAGACGACGGTAAGGCTGCGATTCTGAACGTAGGATTGGCTGCACTCAACACAAGATCAACATGTAGCTGAAAAATAAGCGACAAACCGTTATTGCATGCCTATCATTCGCCGCCATAGCCACGCCAATGTTAAGGAAGTGAGGGCCGAGTTTGGTTGGGGGAGTTGCTCTATACCAGTAAGTTTTAACAGAAAATTGAGCCCAAGTAATTACAAGACCGTAGGCAAGACCCAACTATCAACAAACTATAATAGCTACTATGTAACGGGACGGTAAAAAAACAGCTACGGGAATAGACATTTATAAATAGAGATAAGAAGGAGTTCTCAAATTACTAGCATCTAGTAAGATATATAAGATTATCCAGTAATTAACAACAAAGCGATAAGGTTATAAATGCATTTAACATTTGTATTAAGGAGGAGATTAGACTTAATGCTAGTATTTAGTTGATTGATTGCCAGAGTATCTCTAGCTTGTAGGTCTGTATCTCAGAAGCTTAAGAATCAGTATTTATTAGATCCTAAGTAGCTCTGAACATCTGCCTTTAATGCGTCATTGGTCAGATAAAGAGTAACATGTATTTCTGCTTCTGTGTGGGAACCCAGTACTGTGGAACAACCACCTTCGATCAAAAGGCTATTGTAGAATTCGTATCGATTCAGTGAATCACCTTGTCATCAATCATACCTCTTTTCAATGTGAATCATCCCAGGGCTTCAGACCCATGATGAAAAGAGACGCAAAGGTACGTGATTTACTAGTATAAAAGGCCCACATCCATCGATCCAATCCCAATTAATCTCCTCTTAGACACCATAGTGAACACTATCAAGTATTAAAAACTACTATATATACTACGATCTCAGACAAAACCAAGATGTGTACGAGGACCAACAACCGAACTGTCTGCCTGGTCTGCCAAACAGTCTTGTCGCAAAGCTTCAGCGAACATTGCTGCCTCAAGTCTAGGGGTATCTGGGGAAGATGTAGAAGTGTGAACAACGCTACTAATACTACGAGTGTTGTTTGTGCGGAGTGTAGAAGGAAGCGCAAGCTTAACCCGAAGAATTAAGCATGTGATCGAGGATCTGTGTAAGGTAGAACAGCTAGTTGGTGGAACAGGGAGTCTTGTGAACAATAGAAGATAGTGAATATAAGCCACTGACAAAACAATCGTTCTTCAATGCTGAACATGAGAGTGACGATTTGGAATGAGCACTGAATGGTTGTTAATATGGTGCGTTCCCCCATTGCTTTGTTCCAGATTACTGACAACTGTTGTTCAACAACGAAAGGCTTGTGAAACAATTGCACTGAATGAGTGTTCTCGGGAAGTTTATAAATTGGCCTCTTTCCACTTCCCAACTCAAAGTCAAACCAAACACATCAACAACTGCTCCAACTACATACCAACACCACTCATCAGCTATAGAACAAGCCCTTCTAACACCAAGCATATCTTGAGAAACTCAACAGCATCACAATGTGTATTAAATACATTTTCACCGATGACTGCGCTTGCGGCAAGGAGCTCTGGCGCGACACTCGTGATCGACCTTGCGACAAGGCAGATGGTGTGATGGGAGCATGCGGAAGTACTGAGGAGGTTTGCAGCAGCACAACACTTGAATGTTCTGAGTGTGCTGAAGCGCGTAGGAAGAGGGAGGCGGAGGATGACGATGAGGAGGAGGAAGACAAGTAGAGTTACTGAGAACAGTGCATATCGAAAGCTTATGAACTAGCATAGAGTCAGTGGCTGGTTAGGTCTATAAATACAAGCTTTCCCCCTTCCCAACTGGAACTGGCCCTTGCGTAGTCAACACAAAGAACAAGCAATCTCAATCCAATCAGCTATGTAACAAGAACAAACGTAGAATTACTTTTAAGAACACCTGCATCATAGATCAGCACTATGTGTTTCGAATATGTTACCTATGAAGACTGCTACTGCGGCGTTGAAGTTGACCGAACGACTACATAGCAGTGGTGTAAAGAGGCGGGAAAGCAATGGGCAAGTTGTGGAAAGTATACTTGGGAACCAAGGTTTCTAGAGGCTGAATGTGAGGACTGTGAAAGGAAGAGGCTGAAGAAGCAGAAGAAGAAGGAGAAGGGAGATGAGCATGAGGATGTGGACGATAAGTATGGGGTCTACTGACAGTGACTCAGGTAAAAAGCTTGACATAAAGCATGAAATCACTGTTAGCCTAGGTCTATAAATATAACTCCCCCATTTCATAATTTCAGCTTAACTATTCTACAACAACTCCAGAGTATAACAATCTCAATTCATTATAAGACCAAACCTAACAACAACCATATCCTACAAGATTGTTACTAGCAGCACTATGTGTACCAGATATATCTATACCGATGACTGCGACTGCGGTGTTGAAGTCGCACGATCGACTGCAGCTAGGATGTGTGTCAAAGTAAAGAGGGTCTGGGGAGACTGTAAAATGGTCGATGTTGTCCCGAGAAGTACAAGGGTCGAGTGTGCGGACTGTGAAGAGAAGAGGAAAAAGAAGGAGAATCCTGACACAGGTGATGAGGGTGATAAGTGAGGTGTTACTGCAAACATTATATCAAAGAAGGCTCTTAAGTTAGCACAGAATCACTGTTCGTTTAGGTCTATAAATACATTCTTTCCAGTTCTTAAAACTTACCTCTTCTATAACAAAAACATCCCCAATCTTATCAACTATATAACAACCTAAACCCAAAACATCAATATCTTATGAATCCATCAATATGTGCGTTCAAATGGTTTTCACCGAGGACTGCAAATGCGGTAAGCAGGTTTCTCGATTTACCACAAACGAGAAGTGTGATGATATAAAGGACGAGTGGGGAGGCTGTGGCTTTGTTACTGTCATTCCAGATAGTAAAGAAGTCGAATGTGCGGAGTGCGAGGAGAAGAGGAGGAAGAAGGAGAACCCTGACGATGGTGATGATGATGAGTAAAGGGTCTAATTTTAAATACTAAAGCTTGTGGCTAGTAGCTCTATAACTCTACTATAAAAGGACAGAATTTCGATTAATGTTAAACCTTCCACAGTGATATGTATTTAAACTGTAACATCCTAAATATAATAACACAGCAACTATCTCCTCCTGATCTCGACCTGAGCGAAAGGATCACAAACAGACATGAACCCCATCTCCATAACCTTAGGCTTATACCCATCCTTAAGTCTAAGATCATACTTCATCAGAATCTGCGCAAGACAAAGCTTGAGTTCACTTCCAGCAAAGAACCGTCCTGGGCATTGATGTCTTCCCATTCCAAAGTGAGCATGATCAGGGCTGGACTGAACCAACAAGCCAGAGTTATCACCTGCTTCACGACGCTTGTAGAAACGGTAGCCGTCGAATTCATCTGGATTTTCGTAGGTTGATGGGTTGAGCATCTCACGACCGTCCACGACGATGTGAGTTCCTTTCTTGAGGGGTGTACCGTCGGGGAGGATTGTGTCGCGGACAACAATACGTTCAAGCAAAACTGCAAGAGGTTAGTTATAGAATGTAAAGATAGCAAAAGACTTACCAAGAGGAGGAATTTGTCGCTGACACTCCTTCATAAAACTATCCACCAACCCCATCTTGACCAAACTCGCACCAGTAACAGCATCACCCATAGCTTCCTTAATTTCCTTTCTCAAAGGCTCAACGTACTCGGGCCTTCTAGCAATTTCGATAAGAATCTGTCGGAAGAGCTCAGAAGTAGTGAACAAAGCAGCCATAGCAAGAGCTAATTGGACATCACCAGGTTCAAAACCCTCAGCAGCTGGGTTTTCCATGGTCCAAGCAAGAACGTCGTAGTAAGCAGGAGGGTTGGTTTCTTGACGGCGCTTTTGAACGACTTTGTTGACCATTTCGCGGGCGCGTGCAAGACCAGTGCGACAAGCTGTTGCGTGGGGAAGAGAATATTGAACAATGCTTCGAAGCCAAGGATGGACGGATTGCATTTCTGGAACAGCTGAGAAGAAGTCGAGGACGTACTTTCGTGAAACAGTTTGCCATTCGGGGTCGGAAGCAAGTTCAGGTCCAACGAAAATAGAAGAAGCAGCACGAGAAATAATACCCGTAGTATTATCCTCCCAATCAAGACTCTTCCAGTCCTTACTCTCACCCCAGATCTCCGTCAAACCCTTCCCAATGGCATGATCCAGGATAGGCAAAGTCTTGTCAGTTTTGCTCAACTTCCCCTGAATCATATTGATCACCATTCGATTCTGATGATGCAGAACAAAATTAACATCAAACCCAGGATAATTGGCAAAGAAATCTTCTCGAACGAGTTGTTGGTGGTCGACATCTTTGTTGTTCTTAACCCAGTTGATGAGCGCTGGTGGAAGGATAAGCTTTTGGCCGTTGGGGACGTTGATGATATAGGGTTTTGAACCGTGGGTTGAAAAGCCGGTTTTGAGAAGGGATCGGGCGCTGGTGATGAAGTCTTGAGGGTTTTGGTTAATAATAGGGAATTTAAGTTTTGGACGTTTGAAGATAAATGTGCCGATCAATATAGCGACGAGAGAGCAAAGAATGCTCAAGGGAGAGAGTAGGACACTCATTGTAGCTGAAATGATAATTGTTGGTGTTGATATGCTATCGATGCTGGTAAGACTCTTCTATTTAAATGAGAGTAGAAGTTCCCGCGGGTAGGGCTCTCCACCAATGAAGAAATGCTACCTCAGACATCCGGCCAGTGACATATATCCGTTAAGCTAAACTACAAACGCTCGCCGGAATTGAAATTATTTTCCAGTTTACAAATACAGAGAAATATTAAACATATTTTCCAGTTTTTGTCGCATTCGGGTTGATGTTATTCCCCGAACAGCCCTGTATTTTAGCGGATAGTCGGCGGAGGACCACTGTAAGCCGCAATCGACATTCACTGATTGGTCCACTAATTGTTAGTGCTCCCAAACAGGCGATGACTCATGTCGCAAATAGGTTAACTTTAAAATAAGATCCACAATGCATAATGGAAATTTCATATTTGTATTAGAGTAATGACATTCTGGTATTTCCTGGCTACCAAGTATTTATCTTGAGAGTATATTACAAAGATAAATTAAGCCTTGATTTCCTTGACATCGTCGTGGGAGTGAGCAGAGTGGACAGCACCTGCGTTGTAGATAATGTCATCAAGACCAATCTCTCTGTTAATCTCTGCCATTCTCTCGTTATCAGCCTGAGCAGCTCCCTCGGATCCAAAGATGATGTCCTATTCTGGTTAGTATGAGACCGTGGTAGTGTAAGATGTAGACGTACCATTTCCTCGAGAGAAAGACGCTTCGTCTCAGGGACAAAGAACCAGATAAATCCAGCACCCATCAGAGTCAAGAGACCAAACAGAATGTATGTTCCGTATGTAATACCCTCCAACATATCAGGGGTAACTTGACCAACGATAAAGTTGTTCATCCAGTTACTCGAAGCACCGAGAGACACACCATAAGGTCGGGTGCTAAGAGGCCAGATTTCAGCGATGATAATCCAGGCACAAGGACCCCAGGAGTCTAAAACAATTAGTATAAATATTCACAGAAGATGGGAGTACTTACATCCGAAATGGATGACGAAAAGCCAGACCATGACAATAGCTGCCCAGCCAGCTGCTTGATGATTCTCAAAGTTATCAATGTTCTTGGCGAGGATGACAGCGATAATCAGATGGCAAATACTCATGCCGACAGCACCGACAGCAAGAACTGGCTTACGACCGAGACGATCGATCCAGAGGACGGCGGGGATGGTGGCGATGAACATGACGATACCGACAACTCCTGTCGCGAGGAGAGAAGTGGTGGTGCTGCTCATACCGAGTTGGCCAAAGATGGAGGGAGCGTAGTAAAGAATCTACACAGTTAGTTTAGGACGCAAAAGGGTGTGGTGAACTTACAGCATTGATACCGGTCCATTGCTGGAAGAACATAGTAACAGTAGCAACAATAACACGCTTAAACATAGCCTTGGTCTTGAAAAGCGCGCCCATAGCAACGAACTGCAGTTTAAAGATATTTCCAGCAGTCTGTTCCTGCAAATGAGGGAAACGCTCAGCCAGAGATCGTTTCTCGAAGAGAGACTGAGCCTTGATCTCGAGGAATTCTAGCTCGATAAGTTCGTGGTCGGTGGGAAGGTCACGAAGGTTGGCGAGGACTTGTCGTGCTTCTTCTTCGCGGCCGTGGTGGAGAAGCCATCGCGGAGAGAAGGGCATCCACATCATTCCGATGAAGAGGACTACTGCAGGACCGAGTTGGAGACAGATTGGGATTTGCCATGCTGCGTCGGATTGGCCTTCGCCTGTGCCGCCGATGAAGTGAGTGCCACTAATAAAGTTAGAAGATGTGATATGGGTAGAGTGGGGAGGGACGTACTAGTCGATCCAGAAACTAACCATGATACCAAAGGTAATGGCAAGTTGCTGGAGGGCTACAAGAGCACCACGAACTTCGGGAGGAGCACATTCGGAGTTGTAAAGAGGAACGATGGTAGACAAACTACCAACACCCATACCCCTAAACAACATTAGCTGCGTTCAAACGACATACATCAAAGACCCACGTGATGAATCGTCCAGCAAGAATGACTTGGTATCCAGCTTGAATAGCAGTAGCCTGAATAACAACACCAATAATAAAAACCATAGTCGCAATAAGAATACCATATTTTCTCGAACAAAGCTCAGCGATAGCACCGGAAAGAACAGTACCGAGCCAAGCACCGAGTTCAAGAATGGAAGTCAGCCATCCTTTTTTGGTTTGGTTCTTGACATAATCTCCCATGTCTGTTCACGTCAGCTGACTGCACCTTTGTATATGGGGTTGTATCGCGGAGGTGAACGTACGTCGTTCGAAAGCAGGCATGGTCAAAATTCCTGAAAACATTCCCTGGTTGTATCCGTAAAGAATACCACCAATGCAAGCAAAAGCAGCAATTCTAGCGACTTTCCAGTTCTTTACCAAAGCTCGAGCACCAGATGCGCCCATCAGGGCTTGGCGGCGCTGGAGGGCGGCATCGTATGTGCCTGTTGTAGTCGGAGCTCCACCCATGATGAGTACGAGTGTGAAATTTGATGACAAGCAAGTTCAGGTGTCAGTCATCTTGGCGATGGAAGGGCATGCATTTGTTATATACTCTGCAAAGCCAAGACGTGAAACTCTGCACTGTTACATTCATCTCGGCTAAATGGGCAGACATGTCAGACAAACGAATTCGGGCATTTACAATGAAACGGTCTGCCGGATATCCGTTGGTAGGAGGGTTCTCCCCGCAGGTGGATAAAGTAAAGTCCAATTCAGCCTGAACTTGTCAGTGGTTGGTTCAATGGTTTAAACTCAGGCTAAACACGACATGGGTTGGTGACAGGGCTGGATATCCGCACCAGTGAAAATCCGGGGATGTAAGATGAGCTGACCACATATGGATAAATGGACGTCGATCTGCGGGGGAACCTGGGGAAGCGGCCGGCTTAAGAGAGTCAGGCAAAACAGCTGATATTTTTATGTACTAATGACAGGTCGAATGGTTACATCTAAGCGGTGTCCTCCAAGAACCCCAAGACTCCAAACTAGATAATAGCCGAGAGGAGACGTCTAGGGAGAGACTTCCACGTCTTCGGTTCCTCTGGGATCTCCTCATCCAACAGAACAATACCAGTCTGGAGATCCATGTCAATAGCCTTGACGTACAGCTTCCAATCCCGAGAGTATACCTTGTATCCAAGGTACAGAATGAGAATGATAGGCCCGGCCAGGAAGGACATGAAGAATGACTCCGCGTTGGGAGGAGACCCGTCAGCCGCCTAAAATAGTTAGCGATGTAACCCAAGAGAAAAAGTCTAGACTCAAACTTACATAAAGGGCCGAGTAGAAAGTGGCCACCAGAGCAAGAACGTTGAGGAAAACGCCGAGATAACTACCCCAGACACCGAATGGGGTTTTATAAGGGATCAAACCCATGTTGATTCCTTGAGCGCGCATTCCTGATCTCATTCTTGCGTGTGCGAGGCAAATAGTTCCCCAAACGAAAAGGAACGCAAGACCGGACAAAGCCAAAAGCCAGTCAAATACGGTACCGCCCTTGGGAGATTCACCGATGTAGGCCAAAAGTCCAAAGCCAAGCTGAATGATGACACAGTAAATAGGACGTCCCTTGCCATCAATGTAGGTAAGGAACTTGGGCGCATGTCCTCTCATAGCCATAGCTTGCATGGTACGTGTCGAACCAAAGGTACAAGTATTGGCAACGGACAGCACGGAGATTGTAATAACCGCGTTGAAGATGGAGGGAAGAACCTTGATACCTGCATCTTGAATGGCCAAGACAAATGGAGACGCCTTTGTGTTGGCGCCAGAAGCACCGAGAAGTCTCTCATCGTCTGAGCGAAGGATTGTTCCGACGATGAAGAGGTTGATGACGTAGAAGAGAGCGATACGCCAAAAGACTTGCTTGGAGGCTGTAGGGACGGATTTACGAGGGTCGGCTGTTTCAGCGGCAGCGAGACCGACCATTTCTGTACCACCGAAGGCAAAGGCTAGGAATGTTAGTAGATGTCATGAGTCTGAGGGAAGATACTAACCAGCGACGACAAAGACAGCGCAGAAACCCTTGAAATCGGTGAAAGCACCGGGATCATGCCAGTATTTTGTTCCGAGGTATCCTTGATCACCTACACCACCGCAGTTGATGATGATGCCGAGGATGATGAAGCCAAGACAAGCAGCGATCTTGATAGCAGAGAGAACGAATTCGACTAGATAGTGTCAGTATAGATTGATGGTAGGATTGACGGTAGGATTGACGACATACCTTCTCCATAACCACGAACACCAAAGATTTGAACAATGGTAAGAGCGACGAGGAAGACGGTGACCCAAACAGCCTAGTGCATGTTAGCTGGTGCCAAGACGCCAAGAGATGCCAAGGTAGATCATGGACCTCAGCCTCAAGTGAGGGAACATACCATATGGATATCAGTTCTCCAAAACTCAATAGTTTTTGACGCAGCGATCAATTCGAAGGGAAGAACAGTAAGCCAGGAAAGGGCATACTCCCAGCCACAAGCAAATCCCCAAGAAGGATCAACGAAGCGAACGATGTATGTATAAAAGGCACCGTTGACGGGGTACAAAACAGCCATTTCTGCAAGCGCAAGGTTTGTACACAGCAACATGATACCGATGATGAGGTCTATATTATTAGTTATCGGTCGGGTCGATCGATGGAGGGTTCTTACATCCTACAACATGTTAGCATGGACACAAAATAGTGGTAGATGGGAGGAGGTTACCAATGACAAGCGCTGCTGGACCACCCTTGTGAAGAGCACTTCCAGAACCGACGAAAAGACCAGCTCCGATAGCACCGCCGATAGCAATCATCTGCATGTGTCGATTCTGCAGATGACGCTTAAGCTGGCCTTCGCCGAGTTCTTCATCGTGAGGGACTTCGACGGTTGTTTCGTCCTTGACGGCTTCTTTGTGGGGTGGTGTTGACGACATGGTGGCTACAGTATGGAACACCAAATAGCTGTAGAATACAAAGTAAAGGACAAGAGATTCGGGAATACCCTCGTGTGCTGCGGGCTTCCTGTCTTTATGTGCCAAGACTACACAAGCTCAAGATAAGCTTCCAGACGCTAATGCCGGGGCAAGCTTCTCAATCAGCATGTCGCCGAAGGAGGGTGGTCTAGAACCTAGTGTGCAACAACCCATGCCATTACCACCGAGACACTCAAGCCAAGAAGGCCAAGCCGATCTCCTTCTTGGCTAATCAAGATCTGTTCTCGGCGTGCAGAAAATGCGCATCAATACATTTCTAAAGCTATTGGTTAATGGATTTGAGCTTGTGATATGCTTATTTCGTGATCTGACCACCATAACATGATTGACCTTCTTATCAGGGACGTCTTTCCCGGCCTTTTGTTCCTTCCAACGCCACACTTGCGATAGCGCTTGTTGTACAGATAGGAGTCTGCGTTCATTGGGTGTTGACGCTGTAGATTACAGGGGATAAAGCTCTGTTGGCTTACCCCAGACTGTCAGAGGGAAAGTGCTTTTAACTTTTAAGAGTTAGATGAAAGATTACCTGTTCGTAAAGGCCTGGAGTTATTTAACTGTGGAGTTCTAGAACAGTTCCTTAGGATTGTTACTGGGAGGTTTAGCGAATGATAGTGTGTTTGTTATCGCTGCTAGCTTTAATGTTACCGTCGGGTATGCGTTACCTACCGGATTAGGAAGGTGGTTAGTGGTCTGCAGATAAGCTGGTGCCGGGCATCCGGGCCAATTGAGTTGATAAGGTATCATATTGCGACAGCGTCTGTAATTTAGGATCTTCTCAATGGAACATTAGAGTCTGGATGCTTATTTTCTCTCGGTAAGGCGTGTTTCACTGCAGGAAGAATGTAATCAATCCCTACCTTGGTGCAGTCCCTGTAATTACCTTAAGTTCGTATAACAGACTCTTAATATCTTCGTCACTTTACTACAAAGCTTCTGCATTTTAACATGAAGTTTAATGCAAGTAAAAGAGGGATTACGGTATCTATGGCCTACTTGAACCCCGAGCCCCTGGCAATTGTTAGTGGCAGTTCCAGATACAGCTATCAGAAACACAAGACAACTGCAGGTCCAAGGGCAGCAGGTTGGTTTGCCCCATGTAGCCCAGTGACATCCATCTCAGCTCCGTAACTGCTGTTTGTGGCGATTCACCAAGTTCTCGGCCCAATTCAGACAACTAAAGTCCGTAGGAGATTGAGTGGCGTTCAAAGACTCCGATACGTGCGGCGTGGTTTAGTTGATGTCCTTAAAAAGCCCGACAAGCGGCATGTGACCCTACGGGCTACGTTACAGTTGTACTGAGCTCTGGGCTCAAGCAACCTCGGCTTGTTCTTTAGAGTAGGAGCTGTACGAATGAGGCGCTGAGAGGCACAGAAAATTGGGTTAAGCCTGCAACTACTATCAAAGTTACATTATACTTATGTATACCTAGGGCAGCTCGTGTAATAGGGTAGACGGTCACGTTTACCCTTTTACTTAGTTTATTTTACTTCCGCTCATACATATATCTTTACCAAGTACCTATAAACCTAAATAGACAGTCAGTGCCTTAGCTACTTCCCGTAGAGTGAGTACTCCTTTATTAATAGCAATGAAATTTAATTGATATTATTCGGCCAGGCGCTACCTGCTAATATCTACTTCATGAACAAACTCGGGCCCATCATCCGCTGCAATGGCCTCATGTCTCACCACCGTATGATTTGTCTTGCTTCCAAATGGAACTGATTCCGGAATGGTACCATTACCTGGAGTCCTTCGAAAATACTTCTTGCAATAAAAGAAGATACCAACAGCAATCAATATAAGTCCAAACACGACACCTATAGCTATCCCAGCTATAACCACGTTATATAGGTCTTTCTTTTCTGGACTCGCCTCCGTGGTTGTAGTGCTTGCAGCGGCTGGCTCTTTATCGGTTACTTACTCATTTTAATTATTACAATACCTATATCCTACTAGTACTATGACCTTTCCTATATAAACTTAATTGTTAGCAGATTATTAATATAAACAATAACTGTAAGAACCCTTAGCTCTTTGACTTATATTACTTATCTAAATTCTTTTAATAAATAACTAGCCTAGCTATTTGTGGCCTTAAAGTTCCAATCTGATAGCCATCTCTTCATGTCCTTCTTACTAACCCTACCTAAGTTATTTAAAGCAGAAGATACTCTAAGGCTATTGTCTAGGGAAAAGCGTAGAGCATTACTTGTTTCCACATTAATGTCCTTAAAGAACTGGAGTAGTTTCAAGGCCGGAAGCTTGTCTGCCTTCTGAAAATCATTTCCTTCATTTTCCAAATCTTGAATCCACTTTCCCAGTTCGACAGTCTCCAAGGTAATGTTGTCCTCATTTTCAGAGTTTTGATAATACTCTTGAACAGCACATAAAAGGTCATCGTAGTCAGCTTCAGAAGGGTTTACCAAGTTGTAACATTGCAATGGCTCATTTTTGCGGTCATTTGTAGATGAGTTATGCGAAGCTTCCCGCGACACTGAGATGTCTACGATAGTCGAAGCGGCAATGTCGATAGGTACCCAATCGATCGAGTGGTTACCTAATGATGAAGGAAGTTTTCGAAGAGCAATCGACGACTCTATCAAGGTCGGGAACCATTCTAAAAAGCCTTACGTCAGTGAACCACATTTACAACACGGATTCCAATGTACTTACCGGACTTCTTCCATTTTGTCGATCCATCCTGTGGTCCACAAAGTTGACCAACACGTACGACTGTGGCTCGTATGTCCAGTGTCTGTATAGCACTGGCCAAAATACAAGTCGCAACATGCTTGGATTCACCGTAACCTTGGCGCGAGGGACAACTATTATCCGTAATATGTCTTTCAGGGACAAGACAGTGTTCTCGATCCGCGGTACCGCAAATCGCTGGCCAATTACCAACACTAGCAATCGAAGAGATGAAAACAAATTTCGGATCTTGCTTAGCCCCAGCGACAAACTTTATACAATTGACCATTCCAATGATTGCAGTCTTCTCGAACGTTTCAATGGATTTCTTAAAATCGACTGGCCATGCACAATGAATGAAATGTGTCATACTTCGTCGGACGTCGTCGAATTGGTCTGCAGAAAGCCCTAGCTTGTCCACATCGAACGTGCAACATACGAATTCGACGCGTTCATCGAGTAAGTCATCAGCATTGAGGCCCATATTTTGAAATCGACTCCTCTGTCGAGCCTTGGCATCTTCAGACCGGTTGAAGCAATATATCTTGTTTGTGGCTTGCGTCGTAAGGAGATGGGCGAGAACATAGGACCCAAGCTGTCCTGTTGAACCGGTCAAAACAAACGTTAGTTTCATCTGTGAGTTTGACCTTGGGCTTTCGTCAAGTAGCCGAGTGTACTTGTGGACTAAGCTAGACATTGTTTCCTCACGTGAAGGTTGGAAACCCTTGTTTGAGGAGGACGGCCCGTCCATCCTATCTGCCTCTCCTGAAAGAGCGCCGGCAAGCTTCTCGATCGTAGGGTATGTGTAAATAGTTTCGATATCACAATGTTGAGACTCAGTGTTGTCGCCAATAATCGACTCCTCGATCTTTTTTGCCAGCTCGAGAGCTTTCAGCGAATCCAATCCAAGATCAAACAGATCCCGGTCAACAGCAGGATCGCTTTCATATTGTAGGACTGACTTGACCAATCCAATCACCTTATATCTGAGCTGCAGTGAGCAGTTACTCTCATCTTGTGAAGAAGACTGCTCATCAGGCTGCTTGGACTGAGTTTCATACAACTTCTCGATCTCTGTCTCGTAGAGTTTAAGAGTTGCTTGGCGTTTGATCGAGCCCTTCAGATTCCGTTCGAATGGCTTTTCAAGCGTAGCAAAGATAATCATCGACTCCCATATCTTTGCATGACCGGGTAAACTTTTGTTGGTTTTATCAATAGTCGGCCAGATCTGGCCGATGCGGTTATCGTCATTTTGTTTGTTCTGTTCCTCGTCGAGTTCCAGAAGAACCCCGACCTGGAATCTCCCGGAACCAAAGATGAGGGCGTCCCTGACCATCGGGTGTTGTCCGATGCTTGCTTCGATACCCGTGGGATTAATCTTTTCGCCGTTGCTGAGGACGAGCAGGTCGTCCTTCCTGCCGATGTGGCGCCACAATTTGACATTGGATGGGTGTCTCTCAAACAGGTCATCCGAGCGCCATTCTGACAATTGTGGAAAATTGTAGAAAACCGACTGCCATTCCGATTTCGACTTCCTCTTGATGACCATCTCCGATGTTGTATCTGTAACCTCTTCCATAACCACTCCTGCCTCAGGATGCCACTCAAGATATTCCCAATCTTCAGCACGACATGGCAAAAGCGTGAAGACAGTCATCATCTCAGTAGATCCATAACCACAAAGAAGTCTGGTAACTCTTGATACTTTATCTCCGCAAGCACGATCTAGTGGGCCACCACCGTACCAAACATCCTGCAAAGATGATAACACATCTAGGCCCTCATCTATATCGCAAATATCTTTAAGCATAGATGGTACTAGGATTGCTGACGAGGGCCTGGCCTGGCGAATTGCTGTGATCATGACCTTCGCCGTAGGGGGCTTATTTGATGGCAGAAGCACCAGTCGGCCTTGCGAATAGATGGAACGAGCAAGTAGCACAAGCCCCATGACATGGAAAAAGGGCAGAGCCCCTACCATTGTTTTGTTCGAAAACATCTCGTCGTACTTGTTGGATCGACCCTCAGGAGAAGGCATGGCAGAAATCTTGTCCATATGCGCGATTGCTCCATATGTGATTCGAACTGGTTTAGGTCGACCAGTTGTACCACTTGAGTGTAGTATTAAAGCAGTTTTCTCTTGATCGAGCTCAAGTTGTGGCTTGCCATGTTTACCCATACTACCAGTTTCGAAGTAGTCTTGGTGGGTTCCCAGCTCATGGCATTGAAGTCCTGGCAAGGAATTTGATAGCTCGTAAGCTTGTTGCCGATACTCGGAGCTATAAAGAAGGTCCTTGCACGATGTTTCATTGAGTAGCCCTCGGTTGATATCTTGGGAGTTCCTGGAAGAAAGGAGCAGAAGCTAAATCGCGTTTTCAGGTCAGCTACAGACATCAAAGCAGATCTTTATGATATTCTGACCTCGGTCTCGGTCTTGATGGCAACAACAATAGCGGCAGCGCAACGGACATCGCTGGTGGCGAGGTAGGCCAAAGTCGTACGGCCCTTGGCGTTATTTTTCAGTTCACTCTCCATGAAAGTAGAGAAAGCTACGACCGCTGTCTGTAGGCTAGACCACGTGATGTCATATGTGCCTTCGTGTTCCGAAGTTTGCATCACACTTGCCCAGCAGTCATTGGGAGACTGGTGGGCCAGCATTTCAACCACTTCCGAAAGACGACGCATGATTGTTCGGGAATATGTTATACAATCAATAAATAAAATCCAGAAACTGATGGGTGCCGCGAATATTTATATCCTTTTGTTAATCAATGAATCACTTTTGTGTCGACGAGGGGCGAGTCATACCCATCACACGATCATGGCCCAGTGCTGACGTCAAAATCGCGGCAGAGAACGGCATGTGTTTCAGACAGCTCGTCGATAAGGCGGTCTGAGCAGCAAGTCGTTCTGGTGTGTTGTATGAGACAGGCATTCCAAAAGGAGGCCTAGTATGTCACACTGGGTTATGCTACTTGTTACACGGATTGATACTCTGTGGTAGCGTTTCCAATGGGAGACATTCTGTCCCGCGTCATTATGTGACATGGCAGGTAGTAAGTAGGATGATCAATGACACTGATCGACTCCGGACTATATGTACATCAGGCTTAAACAGTCTTGAAAAAGTCCGAGCCGGTGGCCAAAAGAGGATTGCGATAAAATTTGCATAAGTACTAACCATCCATGTATACCTGTATTTGATGTCGTCATCATATCTATTCTTTCATGACCTGAATTATAGACTTGTCTTGTATGGCTAGAAAGATCTTAGTAATCTGGGTTCCTATCGTCGTCGTTGAGTGCCCGCACTCGTTCTGATCCTGGAAAGGAGGATGGTCAGGTAGCCCTCTGTGAAAAGAAACACCAAGACGTGTTCTGACGAAGTTGTACAACCTCAATGTGGATTTGCCAAGATAACGAGGCGTTGATTGTTCCCTCGAAAATTTGTCTTCGACCGAAACATATTCGGATACGAGGTGGTCAAGAAGGCCTCGTTGCCATCCTTGAAGGCGTTGCAAGATCAAACGGAACCTGCAATTCGAGAAGTCAAACTTCTCCATTAGGCAAGATGTCATGTCAACAGAAACTCGTCGACACCTCGCCTTTGATTCCAGTCTGTTGTTGGCCCGCCACGATGAAAGAAAGGCAGACCATAGATCAGGAAACATGTCCGAGAGCTCTTCGCCGCTGATGGTGTCTGAGAAAAGATCTGCGAATCTGTCTTGCATCAACGGGCGGGCCTTTCGGAGGAAGTCTTCATCGCGGGCGCGCAAATCCACGGCTTGGCACAGTGTAAACAGATGAGCAGCTACCATCATAGTGAGTATCTCAGTTGCCCTTTCGGTCATTCTCGACGAAATTAGAGCTAGAGAATTTACTGATTGATTGTTGAGTTCAGCTGATTGAACATGGCTTGCAACAGGGTTTGCTAGGAAAGCAAGCTCTGAGTAGTAAGCCGTCATGTTGATATCTACACCTTTGCAGGAGAATGGAATCGTAGGGTTATCGGCACACAAATTCGGCGGTAAGCCTTTGTTCAAGTCAGGGTTCACGAGCTCGCCAGATTGAGCGAGCAGAAGTCTTCCAAGCATAGTGATAACAGTTCGTGCTTTTTCCATTGCTGAAGTCAAGGACACAGCCTGGAAATTGCCACCATGATGGACACAACTGTTGTCAACATCAATCAGGGGATTGTCGGTAGTTGCATTCAACTCAATAGAAATCTGAGCCTCAGCCGAAGATAAATCCTCCAGTTGCGGACCGATCCATTGAGGTGCTGTTCGAATCGCATAGCGGTCCTGGGCCAAACCCTTCGAGTCAATTTCGCCACCGTTGCAGAGCTTTGATCCTTGCAAAAACTTGCGGATGTTGCTGGAGACTTCTTTTTGGCCACTATGGGGCCGGACATCAGAGATGAAGTCATGAAAATTGCTAAGTTTGCCAGCCAGAGCCTCGACCGTCATCGAGGTTAACAACTGGCAAATAATAGCGAGGTCGTGGCAATCATGAAGCACAAGCGCAGCATGACCTGTGCTAACGGATGTACCGTTCATGATGGCAAGGCCTTCCTTTGGCTCCAGGACTACCGGTGATAGACCTCTGCTTTCTAAAGCCTCTTTAGCGGAAATGACCTTTGAGACTGCATGCGAGTCAGGCACACGGACGAAGATGCTCTCATTACCCTCCAACATACCCCCGAGGTATGACAGAGGAGAAAGGTCTCCCGAAGCAGAAATGCTTCCTCTTGTTGGAATGAGAGGCGTAATCCCTTGTGAGATCATGGCCGTCAGCGACTCAACCACATGCTGTCTGATAGCAGAGTGGCCTCTTAGGAGTGAATTGCACCGCACAGCTGCCAATGCCCGTACCACCGTCTCCGGAAGGCTTTGCAAGCTAGCAGGCCCTGCATATGAATCCTGTAACGTCTCTGGGAGGATACCTGACTGTTGGTGCTGAAAAAACGAATGTTGAAGTCTGCTGTTGGCTTCCGTTCGAGAGTCTGCATTTCCACCAGGCGCTGTGTTGACACCTGTATCATGAATGAGCTTCAATACGTTTGGTCGATGAGGTTGCTCGAACTGACCATAAATTACTGAATGTTTGTCGAGGATGTTTTCAAGAACCTCAACACTTCTACTCATGCGTCTTGCGACGTCATGCGAGGCGGAGACATGAAACGGAAGTCCATGCCTAACCTCAGTATTAATCTCACAATGCGGGTAATTACGAATATACCGAGGGGCATACCTAGATATGGCGATCAATGCAGCGGTTGAGAGCGAGAATCCGTCGAGCTGAATCGCTGTGTTTTTTGACACTAGCTCATCGATAGCTGCCCAAACCTTCTGTTGTTTGGAAAGGTGTAGAGACATTGATGAGGGTGACTTCGTGAAGCTGACACGATGAAATCTCAAAGCAGAAAATGTTCATCAGTACTAGCACCTGCACATAGAACAAGGTAAGGTTGTGGAAAATTGATGCAGCCAGGAACAGGCAGATGTTAATCTTATACGATACTGTAAAAGTTCTGAAGACTAAAAGGATTCGGGTCCGTCCCTTGCCTTGCCAAAAAAATGAAAGATACGTCACGACTACCTGTACAGCAAGTCATTGTTCTCGTATTTTGGCTTTGAAATGATGGCTTGTATCATCCAGACATGTTTCGCATCGAGCGGTCATCCATCTACTGTCCAAGATCTCAAGATGAAAGCTTCTAGCTCAGATATCTCGTCAAGGCCTCCGTAAAACGCAACATGATGATCGGGCCGAATAAGGACAATGCAGCCACCATCAGGTATGTCCAGATCTCGATAGACAGTACCACCAACACCGGTGTAGGATACATTGTCAGCAAAGACTTTTCCGTAATCGTAACCGTGTGTCTCACTTTGGGTCACAAACAGACACGGCAGCGAATGCAAGTCTATGCCGTGCCGTGGTGCAGAATGAATCAGGTGGGCCTCAATCGAACCAATCTTGTGCAGCCTATACCGGTGATTGACACGTTGCATTACGGAGCAACTCCTGGATAGTCGATCCGCGAGCGCTCTCACACTCCTCATCTGAGACTTGATGCTTATGTCCCCTCCGAAAACAAGCAAGGCCCAGTGTCCAGACCTATTGAGTATTTCGTGGAGACGCCACATGCAAGAATCGCTGTGATTCATGATCTGTAGATCTGGCAATCTAGAACCTGCAGTGAGAAGCTGGGGGACCTCCCGGGAAGTATCGGTGTGATTGACCAGCATATTGGCATGATATCTCACGGCAGAGCCAGACGCCGATGTGTTCTCCTTGTGTAGAGTCCCTACTAATGTTTGACTTCGATCTTTCCCGAATTTCTCGGACACAACACCGTAAATCTCTTTGTCAAAAGAGAGCAGGCGTTGAGCGATCGGCAGGCGTTCCTCTTGGTATGTCTCCAATATTTCTGGAGCATGACACCCTTTGACAACAGAAGCAAGCTTCCAACCGAGGTTAAAGGCATCTTGCATGCTTGTGTTCATTCCCATTCCAGCCTTTGGAGAATGCGTGTGGACGGCATCTCCCGCGAGGAAAATCCTTTTTCGGATAAAGTAGGTGCTACAAATCCTCTGACCAACCTGTTACTGCGTTAGTAATCCCATTGTGCTTAGTCATCACGGATCTTACCGAGTATAGACTTGTCCATTCGACAATCTTGGTAGAAAAGAAGTAAGGCCTTAGTATCTCCTCAATCTTGAATAAAATTGCGTCTCGCTGCTCCTGCAGGCTCTTCGTTTTCAGGGAGGGCGATAGTTGCACATAGAACCTGACCAAGTTTCGCTCACGAGGTATAAGCATTGCATTACCCGAGGCCGATTTTATGATGCATCTCTTTCGTATATCAGCTATTGTTTGTTAGCTTGCGGTTAGTGATGTCGTTTCACCTGGGGACCATTTACGAAAATCTGTGATTGGGACACAATCAATAACTCCCCAATGATGGTCAGTGGTTTCGCCTTCTAGTCTCAAGCCACACTGCTTGCGCACCCAGCTATGTGCGCCATCGCATCCCACGAGATAGCGACAGCGAACAGATTTATCTGTGGGATTGCAAGTTTCCTGTGTGGCAGCCAAGCTAGGCTTGGAAGAGCAATCAGAAACCCCAACTCGAATTGGGAAATTTCCAGTTCGACAATCATCACTAGGTAGTATCTCTATGTTGTTAGGCTCATGACAACGTCGTGTGTCTACGGACCCTTGCTCTTCGATATAATTCAGTATGTGTTGCTCTATTCTGCCTTGCCGTAACGTGGCCTCGGAGTAGGATGAAAAGCATGGCGGCCCGGAGGCTGAATTCGGCCGTGTAAACTTGCGTGTAATTGTGTCACACACACCAGACTAAGGCGCGTGTTAGGAATCAGATGTTGAGAAGGTTTGGTTATTATGAAGAGAAATTTAGTGCACATCCAAGTAGCGCGCTTGCGGTCGTGATGTTATGACGTACCCAATAGGAAACCTCAATAGTTTGATGAGCTTCCTGCCAGATGGTTTGTCCCAGATTGAACATGTCCAGAATTTCAAAAGATCGACGGTCTAGACCGTCTGCGTGCCCGTTTTTGGGAGGTGCCGAATTTCGATCTAGAAGTAACGTTTTGATACCAGCAACTGACATCCAAGCTGCGGTGACAAGCCTGCAACCAAACTCGATTTAGCTTTTCTTTGATACACTGATATCAACTGGAAAGAGACTCAAATGCTTACCCAGCCGGCCCAGCACCAACTATGACAACATCAAAGGCCTCCTCACCCTTGTTGTGGGCCATGGTGTCGCTATCTTCGATTGGAGCTGTACAATCAAATATCTGAATATAAAAGACAAAACCTTATTTAGACAGCAGGAGTCCATTAATGTGAATACAATCTGAGTTTTATTGTTCTTTCGACCTATGACCGGTAAATCTGAACAGCATATTTTATAGTTAACTTTACATCACTGTAGTCGTCAAAATGTTGTTGCTTGACGTTCCGTCAGTGCTTCAGTCGTGCTGATGGTGTACCAAAGTTCAATCAATTTGGCGTGTCTCGTCTATTCGGCCCGTGGCAGATGGCCACATTCCATTCGTACAGCTACCGTCTCAGTGGTCTCGATAGTACTTCATTGACTTTTAGACCACGTAATAAGACACAGGGATCCGGTTCCGCGATCTTGTAAGCGGTAAGAATGTGAGAGGACAAGGGTTATCGAGGATGTACCCTGCTGATGTCTGGTATGACTGCTAGAGTACAAATATTAAGCAAATGTAACACAATTAGTCTTGTCACTATTCTTGTTTAAAAAGACTTATATTTAGTGTAGAGTACTAAGCACCGCTTCATAGCTATAAATTACAGTAGCATGGGTGCCCTGTTCTGGTAGTTTAGAGCAGGGTGTATAGAATCTGCGAGACTTGTGGCGTATAATTGATGGATCTACATAGTTAGAACGGCTCGAAACCTGATTTCCCCTGCTTTCAGACCTTTGATTGCCTCTTTCAGCTGTTCGAAGTCGAATGTCTGTACTTCGCAATGTATACCATGAAGATGGGCAAATTCTACTGCCTCTTCGCAATCTCGTGCATGGCCTGCATGCCAGCCATGAATAGAACAGGACTTTTGAACAAGGGTTGACGAGTCGATGGGAATATCGCCGATGGCTGGCACGTCAGTGAGATCTTCCATTCCAATAGTTTGCTGAGTACTCACGTGTCAGTACTAGTAGTCTCCCCTGCCAACACAATCCATTCGTATACTCTCCAATTATGCGAGGATTAGGTGCCGTTATCATAATTAGCTTGGCTCCTCCGAGCTTCAAAAGTTGGTCTGAGGGATTGCCGGTAGAGGTATCAATGAAATGGTGAGCTCCTAGTTCAAAAGCATAATCTCGCTTTGCCGAGCTACTCGAGATTGCCACTACTCGAAATCCCATCTTTCTGGCATATTGGATGCCTAAGTGGCCAAGGCCTCCTAATCCCTGAATTGCCACGGTCTCTCCAGGTTTGATATGCTGATGTCGTAGTGAATTGAAAACAGTGACTCCAGCACACAACAGGGGAGCAATCTGGACTGGGTTTAGCTTTTCTGGAATTTTTACGACGGCTTCTTGTCGCAGGTTGCAATATTCCGAGACTGCTACTTGTTAGCGGACGGAGAATTTAGTTGGGTCATGTTGGCTCACAGCCACCAGGCCTCGATACACCATTGATCTGTTGGTTTTCGCAGCCTTGAAAAAATCCGTGCAAGCACGGATCACACTGATTGTCATGTCCGCCATGCCAAGCACCACCAACTCTGTCCCCTACTTTCCACCTGCCAACTCCGCTGCCTATTTCAACAACGTCACCAATGAACTCGTGTCCTAGAGTTGCAGGCCATTCCACCCTATCGAAAGATTAGCCACAAAAAAACACATGCAGGATTGGGGAACTAACATTTCCTTCAATGCACCCCCAGCCACATCTAGATCTGTGTGGCAGAGTCCGCAGCAAATAACTTTGATGGCTATTTCGCCAGATGACGGATGTTGATAGGGTTTATCATGAATGATCCATGGTTCTCCAACACCTTGCAGCATATAAGCACGATATTTTTGTGGGACTTTAGATTGGCTCATGATGGGAGGAGTGATGCACTTTGCACAGATATTTTCTATGCAGGAAATCCAAAAATAAGAAAAGTGGAGAGGTTGCCGATACACTCTACGTCGGCCTTTCGTATCCGCTTTAAATACTATTTCCATTGAAAATTCTTTCGTTTCATGATGATGCTGATAGGATCCACCATGTTGAGTTATGGCGAGAAGGTAATGGATGTGAAGGAAACTGGTTACATCACCACTAGCCTAAGCAAAATCATTTGTTATTCTCGAGCCCTGCAAAAAGTAGCGAGGATTGCAGCGCCCTGAATGTAGACAATCGTGTTTCTTGGAACCGCTGTGCATGATTGATAACGCCCAATATGTCCCAACTGAGACGTGCATGAGGCAGTGTCGTGGAGTACTTTGACTAGTTGTCCACAGCTCGCATATCAGTCATATTTGAGGCCACGCGTAGTCTACTGCCGTAGCTTGTTGTGCCGTGCCGTGTCGCGCCGTGCCGTGCCGTGACTTTGACATTCTCAAGGACCTCAAATGGTTGATTCAATACCTGGCGTCAGTTTTTGCGCCCAAGGTATTATGTGAGATGCACTTCTGCGGGCGTTACATGCATGACCAAGACGTGTCTTGAGACACAAAGCTTGGTACGTACCGTAGTCTCTGACCTCGATCATCCGCGCGATTGTTAACTAGGAGACTCTGAGCGTCGGAGCGCAGAGCATACGCTGAGAATAAAGAAGCTACCGTACGGTAGATGGTCCGCGTTCTGAAGATCAGAGGGGGCGTATCTATCCCCAAGACATCTGCATATTTGAGTCACGCAGCGCCGGCAAATTCAACATACCTCCGTCGGGTAAGATTCAATGTGCCAATTGGTCTTATCTAGCCAATTAGCAGCCTTTACTGCCTTAGTTAAACACGACTAGTGGGAGTCACATTCGCTTTCCCTTCCCATTATCGTGTTTTCTCTTCTTAGTTTTATGATCTTTGTAGCTTGGGACCTTTCTAACACGGCACATATCGTCCACTGCACGTGCGAGACAAGGACGGCACAGCAAATACAATGGTCTTGGGACAAATCATCTTAATCACTCTAAGTTCCAAGACTGTAGATCGATATTTCTGATTCCAAATTAGTCTTTCAGGGTGATCATATCTCGCGCTGAAGATCTCTGGTCTGTAGGAACACATAACGCAAAAGCCCACGGCTCACAGACCTATGATTGGTGCATACGCTGAGCATCATCACCCCCTCTTTGAATTTTGCAAACAAATCTCCTTCAGAATCTCTACATAGTTAATTCATGTTTACGACAAGCCTATTCCTAAAAAGAAAAGTGTACGAGACATCTATACGTAATCCATTACATGATGATTGTGCAAGATATATCGCTTGAGACTGGTCGTGAGGTGGTATTGCACCATCGCGTTAAACGTATGACGTTTGTAAGTGAGAGATTCCGGGTAACATGCATATCTGTGGTATCTGAAATTCTACGTAGATGTGGTCCAGTTAAGGAGAATGCGAAGTATCATGCAAAAGCAACGGTGCTTGTGAGAATTACATTACGCCAGCCGTACACACCGACCTTTGTCTTGACTTTATATATCTATTATATCCCCTCCATGACTTGATAGATATCTGAGCTTTGAGCAGCTGTGATAGCCCCTGGATTCACAACAAGGGCTTATCTGCCTGTTTCGATACAAAGACATCTGTTCAGGACCGCTTGCATATATCCTTATCCTTCAATCATGGCCGTGATTAGCAAGCCGTACAAGCCCGAGGGCAAAGTTTTTGTAAGTGACATATTTTCAAAGAATTCTAGAATATTTTTTCTAAGGAAAAAGTAGTGTGGCGATGGACGCGAGCAAGAGCTGTTGAGTTTTGTTCGAACCCATCCTCGATTCGATTCCATGCATAACAACCCAACTGAAGTACTGTCTGCTATTGATGAGTTTGGTCATCAGAATGAATTTCTCATGAACGTTGGAAAAAACAAAGGCTCCATAGTCTCTCGCATCATCGAGAAGCGGACCCCAAAAATCATGGTTGAGTTAGGAGGCTATATCGGGTACTCGGCCATCATGTTTGGCGATGTACTTCGCAAGACGGGTGGTAAGAGATATGTCAGTCTGGAGATTAATGAAGACTTTGCTTTCGTGGCATCGGCTTTGATTTCCATAGCCGGCTTGGACGACATAGTGGACATCCGCGTTGGCCCTTGTACTTCCTCTTTACAAAAGCTTCGGGAAGAAGACGCTAATCTCCAGATTGACTTGCTCTTCCTTGACCATCAAAAGTCGGCATACGTTGGCGACCTAATGCTTTGCGAGACGCTCTCTCTGGTTCGTTCTGGTTCCACGGTTGTGGCAGACAACGTCATATCTCCGGGAGCACCCTTGTACCTGGAATATGTCAGAGGCGACGAAGTCAAGAAGCAAGAGCTGCGCAGTCGATTGTCTCTGGAAGATAAACGCTTCCTGAATATGGGGAACTCAAACCTGAAGTACACTTCTAGACTTCATGAAGGCTTTGAACCAACAGGAGAATCGGTAAGCAGCTTCTTTCCCAAACATTGTATCTTTATGGCTCCATGCCTGTATCAAGAATACGGATGTAAGCCTAAGTGTTACTTATACTGACCTATTCATGACTCTAGGACGGCGTAGAGGAATCTGTTTGCTATTAGGCATATGACCGTCTCGATGGACTTTCAGATCAGACACAGAGAGAGTTGATTATCAAGGCAGTAACGTAGCGCATAGAAAAAGGTCCGTTGATGTATGAACGACTCAACAACTTAGGGCATTGATGCGAATCAAAGCAGATATTCTAGACTTCATGTGAATGGTGATATATATGTTCTGATTCCTAAAACGTGACCGCAATTGTACCTGGCAGAAATTCTAAACGCAGACGCAAGGCTTTCTACCAGACGAGAACATTTGGGATCCGTCGCCGATACAGTGTTCAATAAACTCTACCGGAAGTGGCCGTACGTTGAAAACACTGTAAGAGCCTCCGTTTTGAGGGTTCCAGAGCTTTTCTCCTTGGTGCACCTCCCCTCTCAGGTCCATACAAAAAAATTTAATACACTTCGCAAGGTCATTTAAGGAATTCCTGAGTTTGTGATTTGCCTACGAACATTCTCCATTTGGTGGTTGAGACAGGATCAAGTTCCATAAGATGAGTCAGCGGATGACCGCAGACTGCTTTTTTACGCGGAGAAAAAAAGCGCTGTGTTCTTTAATGACAATATTACTGTTATTGAATTTCCCTTTATTCTACTCCGATCTACGAAATGTACTCGCGCATTTTAATCAAGTCTCTGACTATTACCGCTGTCATCTCCAATCTGTGACCCAGGTCGCTTCATCCCATGATGGTTGGTCTGACATTGAGGGGCCTGCATTATATGGACAGACTTGTGGGCTACCATAGAAAAGAAGGGAATAACGGTTTCGTCAATGACTGCTCCGTTTTTCTCAAATGCTAAAATGGCCGTACATCTTCACTTAGCACGATCTTGGCGGTGCCAGACGTAGAGCTAGATAGCTTAGTAAGACACGGCAGAGTAAGACACGGCGTAGTAAGACACGGCATACTAGAACATCAAAAGTCTGCCGCTATATCTCTATACAGCTAAAGAGTAGCGGGATAGCATACCCGGTGCTGGTGTCTGTTTGCTAACCGGAGTATATGTGAGCTACTCTATAGTTTTCAATGTTATCATAGTGTTTTGGAATTAGACAGATATAACGCTGAACCCTGGAATACCTCTGTAGCTTGGATAGGTGCTGTATCTGCCGTGTTATTGCGTTGTTATGGATTCTGTATGTCTCAGTGCCTCCAGGCCGTCGCTGTTGCCTAGCTTTCGTATTTTCTTGGTGGCTTGCTTCAGATCACGCTTTTTTCATCTTTTGTCTGTAACAGATTTTACTAAATCGGTGAAACCCGGGTACGTAGCAATTTTACAGCTTAGAAAGGAGAGAACATTCATGTCATTATTGATACCTGTTCGGATAGGGCCTGCTGATATCTAGCGGTCTAGCCATGGCGTGCTCATAGTGGTGTGCGATCACAGCATACGATAGGCCATGTGTAATCAAACGATTGAACGACTAGGCGCTGGACAATATTGGAGCTACGGGTCTCCTCATGGAAAGACTGCGTAGTAGGTCATGCCAAATCGTGGAATCACATTTTCATAGACGGCAGGTATTGCCTGTTGGACTAAGCATTAATGTCTTGGTTGCTGCTTGTTATCAACCAGCCGGAGGAATCCCTATACCGTGATGTTTGCGGTGGCTGCAGAAGCTAGCTTTATCGTTGTAAGCAGTGTCGATCGTATCATTGACACAGAACAAAAGAACACGCATTCCAGTTGTTTCCCTATCAATCTCACAAGCTAGGTATTTAAAAGACTCGAGTTCCTATAAACAGCGATTCTTATTCTCGCAGGTAACGGGGATCTGAACTGAGCCGGAAAGGTAGCCGCATACTAAGTCGGAGGCGTACGTGATCGTATAGGTAGGAATATCGTCGGCTCGGATTCGAAGATCGACGGCTTCCGGAGCAAGGGTAGGTAAAGAATTATCGTAGCCAGCTACAGCATTACTCGTTGGTAGAGGATACGCTATAAAGCGAGCAGCCACAGTAAAATAAAATATGGCGCAGATAAGCCACGTAGGCGACATAGAAGAGTTCATAGCGACACAACAAATAATAAAAAAGAACAAGAAAGGAACGAGATAAAGGGCGGGAAAACCGTTAAGTCTTCCCGTTATATGCCGGGAGCAAAAGGCCTACGAGATTGATAAGGCGGAACGAGGCAGCCACTATCTCAAGCCTCAGTGACGTGGGACGAATGGATGTTAGGTGGCTTGCAGGTATTGGGACAATAGCGCTACGCCAAGGCAGTTAATTGGTGATGTGGGGGAACGAGGCTCACTGAAGAAGTGATAGTGGTACAGGTGACGAGTTTAGTCTGTGTCTTAGGTCTAGATTGACAGCGAAGCAGGATTTAATTGTATCATGTCGTTTGAGCCTCGTTTCATAGTAAATACACTTCCATAATCCATCTTCATCACACCTATCTTACAGAATACAGTCTATCCAACCTCTTACATCTGATAAATATCACCACCACCATTTACATCAGTAAGAAAGATTTCCAGTGCTTTCCCCCTTCTTAATCTCCTCCCTCCAAGCACTCCTCTCAACCTCCGAAACACCAGGTCCCTTATAAACACTTCCATAAAGCCCCGTAGCCCAACTCTTACCATCCTTAGCAGCTTCCGTCTCTCCATGCTCTTTAACATACTTCTTAGAAGTATAATGTCTTCGGTACCACTTTCCATAGGTGAGGAGGTAGTAGAGTCTGAAACAGAGGAATGCGAATTTGTCGTTTTCGAGATCTTCGGGGTATGTTGCACCGAGGTCGACGGCGGCTGCTATGCCGGACATGACGGCGACTTCGTGGGCGTTGACGAGCGTCCATGATGCTGCGAAGCGGGTGTGGTTCTTGGCGTTGAGGAACATCATCCAGGGTACGACGAAGAGGTAGTGTGTGTAGCTGTGGCAGAGTTGATGCCACCAGTCCTTGCGAATGATTTTATCCTCAGCGATTTCGTTGTCGCTCCACAAATGGCTGTCGCGGTCCTTGTTAAGATAAATAGTCTGGAAAATATGCTGCTCAAAGGGAACCTTTTCAGGAAACTGGCTTTGATAGTTGGTGCAGTCGAAACACATCTCTAGCTTGGACTTATCCTCGGGATACATCTTGATGTAGTACATAGGTCGATACTCAGTCCTTGCAAAGTTGCAACGTTCTGTTTGGTCTGTTCCGTTGACGTTGGCAACAGCGAGGTCGTCTCGGTAGAAATTCTCGTAATGTTTCTTCATGTAGTCTGAGTCGTTGTGGGTGATTGTGATGTCATCGCTGAATTTGGCTGATCCAAGAACCTTCTTCTCCTTCCAGCTAGCTGTCTTTCCAAGGACGCGCTTGGCTGTGTCGGCAAGGCAGCAAAGGACAAGTTCATCGTATTTTTCTTCTCCCTGAGGGGCATTAGGGTCTCCTCCAGCGGGGTTGTGGTGGTCCGATGCAGGTGTTCTGGGCTTAAGCTTGACAACGACACCATGTTTGTTTCGCTGAACAATTTCCGTCAACTCAGTCGAGAGTCTAACAGTGACTCCTCTTGAGATCAGATCCTTTCTCCAGGTTTCGTAAAATTCCGAGAATTTGGGAAATACAATCATGGGCGGTTTGTTGCTCACGACAGTGTTCTTGTCAGAAGGATACCACATTCCATAAGTAGGTGAAGTACACAGCCTCTCAAACATAATAGCAGGAACTCGAGGTGTCTCATTTCCAGTACCAAGGAACAAAGCCGTCATGGGAAGAGCAATAGTGTTTGTAAACTCCTCCGAGAAGAAGAACATCTTGAAGACAAGCTTGAGAGGGAGGAGAGCAAAGAAGATTTCGAACCAGCGCATAAACTTGAGAAGAGTCGTAAGACGTCGAACTTCCTTTTGATGCCGGACCAAAAGTTCAGTAGGAAACACATTATTCCAGAAAGTTTCGTCTTTGCCGAATGATACGTGAAGTTCACAAGGATCCGCGCGATAACCCTGACGATTAAACATGGTGACGGTGTGGTGGAAGATGTAAGAACCTCCCTGTACACCTTGATTACACCATGAAGCTCCATGGCGTTCTTTGTCGATGGGAATGGAAAATGCTTGACCGCCGCAGTAATCTACTGCGTCAATGAGGGTAACGTCGAATTTATCTGGATGTTCAGAAAGATGATGCGCCGTAGACATGCTGAGAAGGTCAGTATAATTCACAGATGTTGGTGTTTACATACCCAGCTGCACCAGCTCCTACAACAAGAACACGCTTCCGGGCATTGCCCTTGCTTTCACCGTTCTGAGCCATGAGTGCTTCAACGTCTGTATTGTTCGGCGACATGTATTCTCACGATGATTCTCAAGACAGTAGGTGACAGATCATTTCTGGCCGTGGGGTTTCATTGACTAAATGTTTCCATAAATTAAAAGTCATGACGGGCTTGACTTTAACTGCTGACGTCAATGACTCTTGTGGAACTGGGATCTTCCGATTTGGGAAGGGGCTTGGTTTTAGTACCGATCGTGACGCGCTATCGTGACGCGCTAATTTAGAGATCTAGGGTGGGATCGACCTTATTTATCTACGCGATTTCTGACAGACTGTAGGTTAGATTATCCCTTTAATTTTACTGTAAAGCTATAAAATTAGATAAATATCTGTAAATAAGCTATATTAAAAATAATTTGTAATTTAGCTTTACTATTTATACTGTAACTGTAACCTAACCCAGTGTGGAACTGAAAACAATTGTAGTAAATGATAAGATCAAAAACAAATGAAAGGAAATTGCAAATCGATATACAACGCAACGTCATCACAAACAAGAGACTTGAAATTATTTAAATAGACCTTCTTGGATTAAGCTAATGTTTGTTTATAGAAGGTAGAGAAATAGTTCTACTGAACAGCTTAATAACCTCAGTACCCTGGAATCTCACTGATATTTGTAACATTAATCTCCTTCTTCCCATTAACCTCCCTCCTAAACGCAGCACTAGCAGGATACACTACAAGCATTAGTAAAATCCTCTCAATGTCACAGACAACTTACGTATCCTTCTCAATCGATTAGCACTTCCCAAAGGCTGAAAGCTCACAAGTCCATGCCAAGGATCAACTCTCAAATGATCAACCCAAAACCTATTCCTCCCCTCGTTCCAACTCTCTTGCTTTGGCAGAATCACCTTTGCAACAGTCTGGAATGGGTATTTCTCAGAGTCCCATTCTGAACCGGCGTATTCAACGGGTTGCTCGGTTAGGTTTTCGAGGAGCTGGACTTGGAAGAGATACTCTGCTTCGTTATCGCGGTAGAAATCGCGTAACCATTCGTGAAGAACGCCGTCAGGTTGTTTATCCACGGTTTCTTCACTTCGTTCCTTCTGTGCTGGGGTATTTGGGATGAGTCTATACTTGACTACGTAATCCCCATAGCGATATGCAGTCTGTGAATAGAACGTGATCGATTCTAAATGCTGATTCGGAACTTCGTTTCGTGCTTGTTGAAGTTCCTTATCCGCTCTCTCCTCAATCTTAGAATCTTGTTCCGTCGTATTGTAGCCATATTTAAGACGAAGATCCAGGATCTCCTTGGTAGTCTTTGCATCAGCTAGATCAAGCGCTGGAGTACTGTTGAACTCAATATCCTGAGTAGGAAAGTCTCTGCCCGGCTCAAACATCTCGCCTTGGACGTTGAAGACTTTCATAGCCAGACCTCGAGGCTGAGGGATGCGGTCCTTGGGAAGTCAGTCAAGGTCTTGTCAAGAGAGAGTAGCTTACATCGAGTTTTGGATCACTTGGCTCAGAGCTGTATCGACAGATAATAGGATACTCGGCAGCCTGTGAGAAGAGTTCCGTCTGCTTTAAATGCATCGGTAAATCATCAGAAACAATCATGCTTCCTTTAACAATTCCCTGCGTCCTAGCATGCGTTCCTCCGAAACAATGTCCATTCTCTTTATAGAAGCGTTTCTGCGTTTCATTAATCTTACCGACAACATCTTTGATATCCTGCTCTTCATTTTCTGGGATTCTCTCAACACCTTCAGCGTCCCAGCGAATATAATTTCGATCAGACATTGTGAATCTTTGTGTATATGGTAGTTACAAAGAGAAGTCCCAACATCCATATGACGATGATTATCTTATGACGTGGGCTATTTTTAAAGAGGATGCGTTTTGTGGAACTAATATCGGGTTTACCTTAGTCTACTCTAGCGTGGAAATTACCGTCCATTGTTCAGATTCCGATAGGTGGAGATGCCGATCGGATCTATCCTTCAGAGTTTGTTCCTGCGATCTTCACTGTACATCCATCCAAAGACCTAATACTACACTTAATACCAGGCCCAAAGCTAGACAACATTAGTAGAAACAAATAAGAACAATAAGACCATCCATGTCCGATATAACTAAATAATCCAGTAGATAAGCTCTACCCATCTCAATGCATCCTCCTCCCTCTTGTTTGGTCACTTTACGACTTTGTCTCGGACTAGACCGAAAACAACATCCCACGCTCTCCCGGAAGTAAATCTCCTACACTGCTCCATCCGGCTAAAGCGAAACAACACCAAAAAGATAAAGCTGCATCTGTTGCTGACATGGTTCTTTCTCCCCGAACCAATCACACCCATGTCTCGTGCACCCCGAATAACCAACCCATGACATCAACGATCCAAATGATGATTTTGATTGGGAGCGTTTTTCTTTCTTGTGTGGCTGTTAGATAAAAGAATGCAGATCAGGTTGGGTTTTTAGATGGTGCTGATCCCCCGCCATTCCATTGCTACCGTTACACAACCGTCTTCCCCTCCTCATTTTCTCTTTACTTTGACAAGTAGTTGAAACGCGTGGTCTAAGATATCCATCCTACACGCGTAGTCTCTAAGAGACGCAGGCCTTCAAGATGCCGTCCTCAACTAAATTCTCAAAAGACACACTCCCCGAATACCCCGTGCACAACCTCATGCACGGTCTCGAAGGTCTATCCCTCTACGAGAAAAAATGCGTCCTAATCAACCGCGAAATCGACCGTCAAGGCATGGGAAAATACCAATGGTACATCTGGTCCCTCTGTGGTTTTGGTTATCTTCTTGATCTTCTTTGGGCTCAAGCCTTTGGTCTTGTACTAGGACCGCTGGAGCAGGAGCTGGGCTTTGGGAAAGATGAGTCGGGGAATATTTCTACTAGCTTTAATGCTGGTCTTACGGCTGGAGCTTTTGTTTGGGGATTTCTGGCGGATATTATCGGTATGTCTAATATGTGTTTGAGTTGTGGATTGGGCTAATGACTCAGGTCGACGTTGGGCGTTCAATTTGACGTGTTTGATATCGAGTATCTTTGGACTTTGTCTTGGTGCTTCAAACAATTACAACACATTCTTGGTCTTGACTGCCTTTGTCGGATTTGGTGTTGGTGGAAATATTCCCATCGATACAACCATTACTCTCGAGTTTATTCCCCAAGTAAGTCACTTCTCTTCACCATCAAACCTAGCTAACGTCTCAGAACAAACGCTTCCTTCTCGCTTGTCTATCAGTCTTCCAACCAATCGGAGTCGTCATCTGCAGCGCCATCGCCTTCGGCTTCATCCCAGTCTACGCCTGCTCCCCCAATTTCTCCGAACCCAACCCTCTCATCTCCTGCAACAACGCCTCAGCTGGCCAAAATTGTTGTTCAAAGGGTGATAACATGGGATGGCGATACCTCCTATTCACCATCGGTGGAATTACTCTTCTCGTCTTTATTCTTCGCTTTTTCGTCTTCAACTTTCGTGAAACACCCAAGTATCTTGTCTACCGCGGTCGAGACGAGGAAGCTATCGATACGCTGCAGCACATGGCTGAAGTCAACAAGACGGAATGTGGTCTGACTATCGACATGTTTGAGTCTCTTACCGCTGATGATAGCTCTGTTAGTGGTGATAGTGCTACTCCTGCTCTTGGAGCGGGTAAGAAGCAGCTTAATCTTAAGTGGTCTAAGAAGATTAAGCTGGAGATGCAGCGATACAAGATGTTGTTTTCTTCACCTACGATGACCCGTTTGACGATTCTCGTGTGGTTGACGTACATCATGGATTACTGGGGTTTCACTGTTGCTGGTAAGTCACTATCAACTCATCGTAACTCGTATACTGATTCTTTAGGCTTCTACCTCCCAAGTATCCTCGCTCTGAAGAACGGCGCTGCATCAGTCAGTCTCAAATCAACATACGCAGCCTACATCTACACCTACGCCCCAGGTATAGTAGGAGTTCTTCTCGGAGCAACTCTCTACCGCATCCCCGCCATCGGTCGAAAATGGACAATGGTTTTATCATCCGCCTTGATGGGAATATCCATCATCCTCTTCTCAACCGTCGACACCCGTGCAAAGAACGAAGGACTCTTCACAATGGAGTATTTCTTCCAGTCCATGTTCAACGCTGTCTTGTACGGTTGGACTCCTGAAGCTTTCCCTGCTCCTATTAGAGGTACGGCTTGTGGCATTGCGGGTTTCTGGGGTAGGTTGTTTGGTATTGTTAGTCCGTTGATTGCGCAGCATTTGTATGGGCGGTCTACCGGGGACAATGGACAGGGTGATATTAATAGTGTGCTTTATCTCGCTGGTGGTGTTATGTTGGGTTGTGTTATTACTACGGCCTTGTTGCCGAATGACATGATGGAGACAAGAGATGAGAGATCATGAGCATGGTCTGAGTGTGGAAAGTATACGATTTTGATGTTTGGTTCATAGAATATTGATGTTATCTCATAGAATACACGACATAGCGGTGGAGTTCATTTCAATCAAAAGCAACAATTAACCCAAAAACCCATTCATTGTTCGATGCAAATATCTGTTCTAACTGTATTTAGTCCTCGCTCTGATGATAAGCAGGAAGCTTAAACAACTTCTTCGCATTATCCTTTCCGATCTTTCTCTTATCACCCTCATCAATAGTCAAACCGTCATACCACGTACAAGCATCAGAAAAGTTCTCAAAAGGATAATCAATCGAGAACAAAATCCTATCAGCTCCAACCTCTTCCATACAGTATTTCAAGGTCGGTGTAGAAAAGTGTCCAGAGGTAGTAATCCACAAGTTTCTGGCAAAGTATTCTCGAATGGTCAACTTGCATGATAGACCGAGAGGCTTCTTGATATCTTCGAACCAATGGTTGATGCGCCACATGTCGAAGGGAATGTGCTCTCCAAGATGTCCGAGGACGATTTGGAGCTTGGGGTGACGGTCGAAAACACCGTTTGTGACCATACCCAAGGCGTGAAGGCTGACGCCGTGGGCGAAACTTAGAGGGGGGCCGATGAGCCAGCTTCGCTTGGCCCAGAGCTTCTCGTGGATTGTGCCTGTGGGGTTTCTGGGGTGGAGGTAGAATGGGACGTCGAGGTCTGTAACTGTTGACCAGAAAACATCCCATTCAGGGCCATCGTAGAAGACCATATCGTCGCCATCAGGGCCAGCTCTTTGGGTGTCGTTAACAAGAGCACCCTTGAAGCCGTACTTGGTCACAACACGACGAAGTTCCTCAGCAGCTTCCTTAGGGTCGTGCATAGAGAGGGTGCTGCAAAAGTTAGTTATCATTCTGCAAGACCGTAACTGTGGGATTAAACTTACGCCATGGCACCCAGTCTATCAGGATGGGGCTTGATAGCCTCAGCGATATAATCGTTGACCTCGACAGCTAAAGCCTGAGCCTCCTTGGGATCCCAGACATCTTGAACGCCAGGAGCTGTGTATGAAAGAAGGGTATAACCAACGCCATGCTCATCCATGTACTTAATGCGCTTATCTGTAATGTCGTTGATCTCCTCGGCGTGCTTATCAGGGTCGGTAGCAAAGAGACCAGCCCACCAGCGAGTGCGCTCCTTGAAGCGAGGGAGAGCGAAAGCTTCTTCTAGGGCAACTTTTCCGTACATTTTGATGGTGTATGAGATGTAAGTAATTGATGAGATAGAGATTGTTATGAATATTGTTTATTGAGATGAAAGATGAAGGGATATATATTCTCCTCAACTAATACCCCCTCGCTCCTTCCTCCGAGACTGCCGTACGGGTGATGCACCCCCGCAAAGGGAATGAAGCGAATAACGCACTTTCCTGAAGGATTCCACACGTGGATGCAACCCCGCGGGCCGAATGCGGGGTAAATCGACGCTAAATCTTCGGAACACTATAGCGGGACATCAGTAAAGTCCGCTGTAAACCCACTGAATCTTCGGAACGCCACAGCGGTATCTCCTGTAAAACCCACTATAACCTCGAACTTCGGAACGCCGTCAGCATCCGAAGTCTGTCGGATGTCGGAAGTGGGGTGAACTCGAACTCTCAAACTCTTCAGAGGATCTGAGGTAACCAACCTCGAGGCTCAAGGCAATTGTACTCAACAGACAACGCCAACAAACACATATCGCAAAATGGACTACTCGATTCAAACTGCTTCTGACGCGTCGGTCCAACCGCACATCCTCGAATTCATCAAAGACTTCTATCGTATCTCCGATACCTGCGGAGAGACCGAGAAATATGTCGACCAATTTACGCCCAATGCGACATTCGTCGTAGCTTCAAAGAAAGCTTCAGGACACCCAGGTACTTCCATCCCCTCCCTACCACAGTAATCCTACTCTAACATTTCAGAAATTACTACCCTTAGAGAAGGCATGTGGGATGCCGTCTCAGTCCGCAAACACACCCTTGACAAGGTCTTTACCTTCGGCACTGCTGATGAGGTTATGCTGAATGGCACTGTGGCTTTGGAGCTCAAGAGTGGCGGGAAGGCCGAGATTGAGTGGGCGGGGAGGATGGAGTTGGAGAAGGGTGGTGACGGAAAGTATCGGCTCAAGTTTTATCAGGTTTATCTTGATACTGGTGCTGCTGCTGCTTATAAGAAGTGATGGTATAGATAGAGTTGAAAGTATCATAGAGTAAAGAACAAGTAAAAGGTTTGAATATTTATTTATGTCTTAGCCTAGCTGACTGCTACAAATTGAAGACAACAACGGTGGGACCATAATGATTTCAAGAAAATATAAATATGTTAAGAAAGTATGACCGATGATGTTCAGTTGAGATATTGTCCAAAAGAGACACTATGCTAAAAACCTTACATAAAGAGTTCTATCTATATACTCGATTTAAAGAAGCTAAAGATAGTATCTCGTAACTATAGCTTCTTTATCTTAGAGTCTTAACTATCGGAACACAGTAGAGACCAGGACTAACTACCTATGTAGAATACCTAGATAGCCTAAGCAATTATAGTAATAATAGTAGAATTTGGATTATAGAAAGGGAAGGTAATGTTGTTGAACATATACAATTTAGATTAAATACAAGGCTAGATACAAAAAAGAAACAATAACTTAGGCAGCCCCAACAGTAACACCATTAGGAAGCACCAATCCAAGAGGCAACCCATTGCTAAATCCACCAGCATACTTATCTCCCTTCTCCTTAGCAAGCTTCTCCTCAATATCCCGATACATATCATAAGTATTCATCTCCTCAATAGTCAAAACCTCCCTCTCATTCTCAACCTTGTAAGTAGAAGTATCCTTGTTCACCGAGAATCCAATTCGCTCGTTGATGTTGTAAGCTGCCTTGGCAGCAGCTGCTTGGACGCGTGTAGCTCGTGGTAAACGAACCTTTTCGTACACGGACAATGCTTGTGAAATGTCGCCGTTGAAATAACGCTTGCTGAATAGAATTCCTAGAGCGGCCGCGTCTTCGATGGCCATACAGGCTCCTTGCGATTGGTGGGGCATCATGGGGTGGCCTGCGTCGCCGAGGAGGCAGACGTTGCCTTTTTGGAGGTAGGGGTAAGGCTTGTGGACCCAGAGTCTCCAGGGCTGAATCTCCTTTCCGATGGCGAGATGACCCAGAACTTGGCTGTCGAGTTGGGGGTAGGGCTTAAGGAGATCTTCGACGGGGAGACTATCGGCTCCCCAGGCTTGTGTAGTGTAATCGCCTTGCTCGCGGGGGAAGAAGCAGTAGTAAGAAAGAAGCTTTCCACCGTTGCAAGGAGATAGAACAATCTTATCCCACTTTCCTTCCTGGCCGCCCCAGTACTCGAGAGCCTCGTTTTGAGAATAGTCGACAAGACCAGCCTTGACGGCTTCTTCCGTGGTGACGTTGCAGTGAAGACAGCTCTGGTCAGAAGGCTTCCTCTCAGGCTGAATACCCAGGATACCACGAACAGCAGATCCAATACCATCAGCACCAATGATAAGATCATGCTTGACAACAACACCATTCTCAAAAGTAACAGTACCAGTAGGAATATCAATATCCTTGCACTTGTGTCTAACCTCCAACTTGACAGGCTCACCCTCCCCAGCCTCACTCATGGCAGTATCCTTGAGCATAGCATGCATATACTGACGATGAAACATGTTATACACAAAACCCCAGCGCTTTTCATAGTCTTCAAGATCGTACACGCTGACGGGCTCGCCGGTCTTCCAGTCTCGGTTGATGAGCTTCTTGAGGACGACGGGATCGCCCTTGGCGACGTCGACGTCCCATTCGTGCAGCCAGCGGGTTCCGTTGGCGGCGCAGGATACTGATGCGCCGACTTCTCCGGCAAAGTCGGAGCGTTCGTAGATTGTTACTGTGTGGCCGGCGCGGCGGAGGGCGATGGCGACGGACATGCCGCCGATGCCGCCTCCGATGACGCCTACTGAGAGGTGTTTCCAGTTGGGCATTGTGGGGGTATCCTTGATCATTGTGAAGGAAAGAAGACTGAGTAAGTGTTGAGTTGAATGATAAGACGGATTGATGTCTTGTTAAAATCCCGAGATGAGATTGTAGTGATGGTTGATATGATGTTGTATTGAAGGATTGAGTGATGATGATGATTGATCTCGAGCTGAACAACCTCTATTTAGCTTTCCATCTTCAAAGGCTATCTGACTATGATCACCAGCCATTCAGTTCATATCCGCCTGCAACCACTACCAATATCTTCAACCGCTTGCGGCTGGTAACGGAACTTCGGAACTAATGATAGGTTCAAGATAGCGGATGCGGAAGTAGTGTCTTATCCGCTAGTGTCGGGTAATGCACCAGTTGTCAATGGCTGGAGATAGCCGCTTATTGGGGGCTTGTCGATCATTGCGGGGGTAAGCGGCGGGTTATCTGGAAGACTGGATGAAGGAGAGCCGCTGAGACAAGTTAGCCAGAAGAGTGAAGGGTTGAGCCGCACAAGTTGACGGTTAGACAGGGTTTCAATTCAGTGTACAGAGAAGTTCAGGGTAATGAGATTGTATTATCAAGATGAAGAATTCATCGCTCATGATAGAAACGGGTATGTATCCCACAGAGAAACGTTCAAAGTCTCCCAATCCAAACTAAAATCACCACCATCCGGCTCTTGAAATACCCAATCCTGCATCGCATCATCAACAACAGGTTGAACATCTGTAAGCGGAAACATATTATCCAATGACTCATGTACATCTTTTGAAGTTTCTGGTGCATCCAGACTAAACAGCTTCGACACGTATCGGCTCCTGCCCGTGGATGATTCAGTCGAGCGTCGCTTATCGATGGCGCCAGATAAAGTTGTGAGAATATCGAGATAATGAGCGGCTTGGGGACTTTGCGTAGATAAATGCTTGAGAACTTGCTTCGCGCCTTCAAAAGCGTTGTTGATGTCTGATTCGACAGGGTATTTGGCGAATATTTCGAGTCCGAGGACTAATCCTGAGGCGAACACGAGAGCTCTGTATCGGTTAGCGGATGTCACGGTTGATGATGAGTGACATACTTCATAATACACATATTTCCTTGCAAAAGGCCAGCATTCAATGCCTCCACACAAGTCTGCGACAAATACATCGCTGCATCAAGACACGCAGCCGCCAACTGTGAATGAGCACCTTTGCCTAGTGGTTTCGCCGTAAGAGTCGATATTAGGAATGGTCTCGACACGAGCATAACCGCCAGATAGTATAAACACGAAACATGCACCTTGGCAATAGTTCCATGCTGTGCACCGTCTGATATCTTCACCGAAGCAGGAAGATCACGTTTCCATCGCTCAATATCCTGGAGGAATTGTTCCACTATTGCCGTCGTAACTTTCTTTTGGTCGTATAGTGTGTCGGTAATCTCGTTAATGATGGATGAAACCTTGTTGGCGGCCATTAAACATTCGGTTATTCGATCACCTGGTTGTGCGACGTCGTCAAGTTTGCTATCCGATCGGATCTGGGCTGAAGCGGATGGGCGGCCGAGAAGGGAGTTGACGAGTTTATCGAGGATACAGACACTCATCCATATGCGCAATCTAGCCGGTTAGCCAAATTCTGTCAAATATTCGGCTACTTACTTGGACTGGTCTCCTGCATCTGGCTTTTGTCCGTAAGACTCCCGACTATGGAGCCCAAGAGCCAGAGCCGCCTTGGCAGCGACACCGAGATACATAAACGCTGCATTCCTCCGACACTCACCAAGCATATAAAATGCCATGAGAAGAAAGGTGCGCACCATGTCGAGATCTGGATCTTCGAGAAACCCTTCAAATGCTTGGGCGCGTGCTTTCCGAAAGTAAGCTTGGCCTGCTCTTTTTGAGCTGGAGAGAGATTCGCATTGAGCGCCGATGGCAATGATAAGATCGAAAGAGGCTTGTTTGAGGGGAGGAAGATTTTGCCCTGGAGATTCTAGGTTGCGGGCTAGGTAATGAGTCTCGATTTCGGATTCGTCAAATACATGGATCAATGCTTCGGTCTGTGTTGTCAGTATGGGTGATGAGATGGGGTGAGTAGACATACCACTTTGAGATAAGAGTTCAAGTATTGAACCTTTTGCGTTTGACCCAAAACCAGTTCATGGAGTCCGTCATCCGTTGTGGCAGTTGGCGACTCAATCTCAAGCATCTTGTCGCTTGTCTCATTGTGAGAGAATGCCGAGGGTCCGATTTGCTGAGAAACGAGATTGCGAACGATTTGAAGGAACGATATCGATGCAGCGCCGCCAATATACACTGTTCAGATTGTTCAGTATCGTTCACATGTCATGTTCCGGGTCATTGGTCTCACCTCTCTCGCCCCGTGAGTTCAACAACATCCGCGGATTCGTAGCAGCCGTCGCATCCTGCCCATCCTTCTCATCATCCTGCTGCGAATGCGACGGAGAAAGCGGCCGATAACTCTCCTCCTCCACAGGCTGAACACTCTGAATCGAAGAAATACTCATCCGTTCCGCAGCAGCTCTCTCCGCCCTGGCCCTCGTTCTCGATCCTCTAGGCGCATACGTAATAAAACACTGCGTCTGCAGTCCGCGTCGCACACATTGAGTACAAGGCGCTGTGCCGCTACATCGCTTTTTTGTCTCGCGACACAAATTGCAGGCTTCTGCTGCTCTTTGGCGTTGATGGGCTGGAACAATTGGGCGAGGCATTGTGATGGTGGTGAGAGGGAAGTTGATAGGAAAGCTTTCAGGTTCCGACGGAACGGCAGATAAGCTGTCGGGGTGATGGCGCTAGTTCTTAGGGGAGGTAGGGGTTCAATTTGCGGGGTATCGCTGATGATAGCGCTGGAGATTGTTGACTCAGCGGTAAGATACTGAATGGTCCGCTATTGGTGCTCTTTTAAAACGGGAATAGCGGTCTACAAGCAGTTGAAGTCAATTGGGTTGGATAACGTATAAAACTTCCGGAATGCAGAGTTATTTTTACTACAGATTTTGCTCAAACCGCGTTTTAACTTTTACAATGTGGATATTTCATTTGTACCTCTTTTGTAGTGAATAGTAGCGTACCTCGCTGTAACTATGCCTAGGCGCTGATAAGGTGATTTCTTAAGATGTGATTGCAGTTGGTTAATGTGCTTCCCTACCACCCAAACTTGCTCATTTTGCTTCGTTATAATACTCTCCAGAACAAAGCAGTAGCCCGGACTTATTTGATTGATGCTCTTAATTATATGCCTCTACACATGGACAAACCCGCAGCCCAAAGCCATCCGGGCATCGGACTACAACTTTTAATACCTTTCATATACAATCCCCGACAGGCCAACAGCACTCGCTCGTCTTGACGTCAATACATCTTTCAGCTCTTCATATATCTCAGCGTATAGTCCCAATCAAAGCTGAAATCGTCAACCTGTCTTGAGACCTGGGCACAGGAAGGAGCTAACGGCAATCCACACAGATCTCATCAGGCACCAGCAGTCACTTCCCAGAATGCAAACATCCAGTTCACCTTCCCTCAAACGTCCACCATGGAGGGTCCATCGTAGAACTCTCGCGAATCTCCCTCCCAGCTCTTCCTCCCCCATCTTCGACTCTACACCAAAGCCCTCTTCTACTAGCAGCATGGCAGACTTTGGTATCAACGACACCAATCCCCCCGAAAACCCGGAAACCGACCTGATATCATTCGACCCTGATGGCTTTGGCCACAACAAGACACCCAGTCCCCCCAAAAGTCCCGAGTCCGACCTGATATCATTCAGCCCGGAGCGTGGCGACAACAGCAGGCCCAGTCCCCCCGAGAACCCCGAAACCAACCTGATCACCTATGACTTTGGCGACAACGTCACGTCTGATTACCCGGCAAACCACGGTCTCGACCTGATCTTCTTCGGTCCGGTGGAAGATGGCGTCTCCAATCTCACGATAAACCCTGTTCCCTCTCCCGAGCCCAAAGAGGGTTCATTCATCAAATTCACTCAGAAAGGCATCTCTGATCTCGCCTCTGCAGCCGGCTTGACCAACGAGGAGAGAATTTCCCTCATCCATGCCATCAGTGTATTTATGGAGGGCTGGGGTCACGAAGAAATCCCCGAAACGCCAAAATGGAACTCTCAACTCGGTCGGAACTTCTCTCCCTTCGAATACTCGGTCGACTTCAATCTCAAGACGGGCAAGAAGAAAGTTGGCTTTCGTTTTGAACTTCCACACGGAAACTCCATCCAGGACAGGCAAGAAAGCGCCGACAAACTCACCGACAACCTGTCGTCCACCTACTTCGAGGTCGTCTTACACGGGTTCTATCTTGTCAGATACATCTTCTTTGTACCCTATCATCTCGGGCCGTTTGTAGCCTGGTTTGGCTACGACGATTCTGTGTGGAAGATTTATTTCGACATTCGAGCCCAAGGTCAGGACAACGCGGGTCGTCTCACCTACCAAGCTCTTCATCATTTGGACATGACCAAAGCTTGGCATGTGATTGACGATGTTATCGATTGGGGGTCTGGGCTGCCCATCCGCCTCGGTATTGATCTCGTCAATGAAGATTATGCACGGGTTGAAGTCGTCGTTGACTTCTGGGGACAGTCAATCAAGAATTTCGCACATTTCGCTACGGAGAGATACTACCCACGAAACGATGAGATTGCCACTGAAGATGAAGTCTTGCGACTCTGTAAGATTCTTTTGGGTGTTGAAGATGACAGTACGTGCTGTACTGGGGAAGCTCCTCTCATATCGTATTCATTTACTCACGCGGCAGACCGAGATGTCAATCTTGAGATGGCTGTTCACATTCCGGTTGGGTCGTACATGCATGATGATGCCCAGTTTCAGAAGCGAGTGGAGGATTGGGTGAGGGGATTGTCGCATGTTTTGAATCAACAGCAGATTGACAATTTTGTTGAGTCATACCGAGAGTGTTTGGAGGCGATTGCTCGGAGGCCTTTGGAGGAGGGAAGTGGTTTGCATTCTTGGTTTTCTTTGAAGGAGAGTATCAAGGATGGAGCTGTTGTGAGTGTTCATTTTTCGACCGAGATGTATGGTGCTTTGCCTGTGATGGAGTCAATCGCAGGTCTAAGTGTGCCGTAGGAAGTGATTTCATGAGTAGCAGAATTATAGATGCCCAAGTAAAATAGCCGATTAAAACAAGTCAATAGAATAGTGTCACGGTCAATTGCTTGACTATTCCCAATTTGCCAATATCATGAAGTTTGTTAGTGCCTGACTCATCAAGGACAAGCGCAGCCTCAAACAGTGGATCTCCGCCCTTTCTGGACATGTCCGAGTCTTCGCCGCAACCCTGCAACCCATGACCTTTTCATTCTTTATCATCAAAGATGGCAGAAATCAACGACATACTCCCCGAAATAGACTTTTCGTCATTCAATGAACCAGATACTATCTCACCAGGCATTTTGCAAGCGTCAGCTGCCCCGCCGAAAATCGGAAACAGATTCTCGTCCGAGAGTGTCAAGATTTTGAGGAATTGGTTTGCCGCGCATGAGAGACATCCGTATCCTAGTATTCAGGATGTACAAGACTTGCAAGAGCAGACGGGGCTTAATAGGCAGCAGGTTACCAATTGGTTCGCCAATGCAAGGCGTAGAGCGAAAGTTCATCTCTCGAGACCGAATTCACCAATGTACGACTCGGGCAATTCTTCGGGGAATCATACTCCCATAGATACGCCTAGACGAAGACCGACACCTGCTCCATTCGAGTATATGAATCCGTTGCAGAGATGGGCGAATTCACCGCCCGAGCATGAAGCTGCGACGGTCGATGATATTTCTCGTGCGGTGGCGGCCTTTGGAAGACAGGGTCGTACGAGGAGTAATGGGTCTTCAATCAGCAGCAGAGGAACTTCAGTGTCGAGTCAAGATTCTGGGTCGTACAGTTCTGCTCATTCAAAACAGTCTTCAACTTCGTTCGACATTTTTAAACGGCACAGTCGGAGAAGGAGGACGAAAATGAGGAGACAGGAAGTCAGGACGAATTTGCTGCAAGCGCAGAATACGTACCAATGCACATTCTGCACAGAAACGTTCAAAACGAAATACGATTGGCAGCGCCATGAGAAGTCACTTCATTTATCACTAGAGAACTGGGTCTGTTCACCGAAAGGTCCAACAGCAATCCATCCAGAACAAGGTCCCCTCTGCGTCTTCTGCGGTTTCAAAAACCCCGACAAAACACACCTCGACAGCCACAACCAAAGCGCTTGCATAGAACGTCCCCTCGAAGAAAGGACGTATCATCGGAAAGACCATCTCCAGCAGCATTTACGCTTAGTCCACATGTCCAAGTTTTGCAAATGGCCTATGGATGAGTGGAAGGTTATGACGGAGGAGATTAAGTCGAGGTGTGGCTTTTGTGGTGTGGGACTTACCACTTGGGCCAGCCGTGTTGATCATCTTGCGGATCATTTTAAGGCGGGGAGTACGATGGAGCATTGGAAGGGGGATTGGGGGTTTGAGGCTAAGATTATTGATCGCATTGATAATGCTATGCCGCCGTGTGAGTTTGTCCATGGGAGTTTGAAATTGTTGCTAATGGTGTCTTTAGATCTTATTCATCATGAACGAAACTCTCCTTTACCGTTTGCTGCTACGAAAGGACCAGCAGATACACCCACGAGCGCATACGAACTGATTAAACTCGAACTGGAATACTATATGCAGAATCGCCATCAACACATGCCTCCCGATCCTGAATTGCATTTCGAAGCATGTTCCGTTATTTTGGGGGCTGAGATAATTTCCATCAACCCAGCGTCTTCATCTCCATCTTGGTTATGGGACATATTCATGTCCGCCGTCGATATCGCTAATCAAGCCCGTCTACGGCCGACGAAACAATTAGCAGAGTCAAGATTGAGTCAACTGAAGATTAATGGAAAGGGGAATATTTTTGAGAATTGTGAGTTGGAGGCTGCGTTGCAACAATACATGGCTGCGCATATTTCCATGGGTCATTTTCCTTCGGATGCAGAGTTGCAGCAAGAAGCATGCAATGTGCTTAGTCGATCAGAAACATCTTCGCCGAATCCATCGAGGAGATTTCTGGACTTTTTGATGAGATTAGTTTGGAGTTCGACGGTTTGGCTTGCACCAGTACGACAACGCGCTTCAGCTATTTCACTGGATGATTCTTACTTTCCATGGCAAACGGATACTTTGATGCCGTTAGATTCATCAATGGAACTGGACATATCGTTGACACAACCCTGGATGGAGAATCGATCACTCTCTCCAGAAGGTGTACCAGAATTACCAGCGATATCAACACAAATACCGGAAACACGAGCATTAATCAGAGACAAGGTTCGAACAGCGACGCCATTCTTTATAAACGACAACAACAGCTATAGACGATTAAAGAGAGAACTGTCTAGATTCGTCATGACGACTATGTCACCGAATAATCCAAATAGACATATTCCAAGCGACGATGAACTTAAATATCAGGCAAGATGGATTTTATACGACGAGTAAGTCCACCCTCTCGAGAACGAAACTGTCACTGACATTTGTAGTGACGACCCATGGAATCAAACACCAGTCGACAACGCAGAATGGCTCCAAGAGTTCAAAAGAGACGTCGGTCTCCCACCCTAACGAGAAACAGGACAAGCACCCAGATCCCTAGCAACAGGCTCACTCTCAATCGAAATATCAAAGTCGAATATATCCATCGGGATACCTAGCGTGGTGCAAACGTTGGGAATGTCGACTATACCAGCGATGGCTCCTCGGATTGGCGCACAGGACAGGAGGAGATAGATTTGTTCGCCAGAGTAACCTGATAATCAGCATTGTATAAAAGTTTAGAGAGAGGGGAATATTACCGAATTGTTTGAGATATTCTATTGCGCGCAGACAGGATTGTCTGTATGCGATTGTTGCGTCCATAAAGTGCTGTTTTCCATTCTCGTCGACGGAGAAACCTTCAAAGGTGAGATAGCGGGAGGGACTAAAGGTAGGACCCATGTCTCCTGGGCGATAGACTGGAGATTTGAGACCTCGTGATTTCATTCCTCCTTTGATGAGGTCGAATTTTATAGTGATGATGCCGGCCTAGATCGTCAGTACACTATCATTGAAGGGTTATAGTACTTACCATCTCAATAGCACCGCAGAAACTAATCTCTCCATCACCCTGACTAAAATGAAGATCTCCAACAGAAAACTTGGCTCCCTTGACATGAACAGGAAGATATGTCTTGGATCCTCTAGAAATATTATTAATATCACAATTTCCTCCATGTTCAGGTCTTCCAGGAATAGTTCTAGCACCCTCCTTTGCGATTCTCTCGAAGACATCACCCTTGGCTTGTCCACCGTGAGCGTTCATCTCATTCGGAGGTTGAGCGACCACTTGATCAGGATGGCTATCAGCAAGGGAAGTAACCAATTCACCCTCGCGTTTATTCCATTCAGCGAGGATCTCAGCGGATGGTGCACACCCCAAAATACCGGGGTGAATAAGGCCTGGGAAGCGAACACCAGGTATATGACGGCTAGAGCAATAAACACCGTCAAAATCCCAGATTGCTTTCGCAGCATCAGGATAATGCTCTGACAAAAATCCACCACCATTCTTCTTTGCAAAAATTCCAGTGAATCCCCAAGGAGAATGATCAAAAGGTTGAACGTCTGTGATGTTCACGACGAGTAAATCACCAGGTTCACTACCCTTGATGTCAAAGGGGCCAGTGAGATAGTGGATCTTGGTGAGGTCCACATCGCGGACGTCATCAGCGCTGTCGTTGTTGCCGATTTGGCCGCCTGTCCAGTCCAGACATTCGATTTTGACTGTCTCTCCTGGTTCGACGGTTGCGATAGATGGAACTGGTTTGTTAGAGTTTAGGTGAAGTGAAGTAAGGGGTGGATGCAGTTACCTTCTGGATGCCATCTGTTGTGCAGGTATGGCTGTTCCGCAGCGGGAGTGTCGAGGGAGACTGATTGGGCGGTTCTAATTTTGCCAGGCATTTTTACTGTTCAATTCAAGATGATTGTAATTAATTGACTCAATTCAAGCGACTCAATGATAGTTATATGTCATGTAGAGATACTTCGTAGAGATACTGTTATCTCGGCATCCACCTCCGCACTCTCCGCACGATAAGAGATAAGGCTCATGCAGACGGCGTCTTTTCCAGATAAAGAAGGTGGTTGCATGTCATGACAGGGCGAAACTCGTGACACAGTAAGAATACTGTGTGTTGATTGTCTTTCGCGGGGTTAACGTTATATGAAGCTATCGTGACGCATCATCCTCAACGTTGTCATCTTTTTTGTGTGTGGATATCGACTAACGTTATCGTTTGTTTCTGTGAATATCTTCTAGAGAGTGGAGACCAGTTGTCATCAAAACCTCTGGACTAACGTTATCATTCACGGTCAGCAATCACCGACTATATAAGTCAATCATCAAGACGTACAAAAAAAGGCAACAGTGACAATCGCAATCATCAACATGTCTATCGAATATCATTCCCTAGGCGATTTCAAGCTCCAAAGCGGCATAGTCCTGCCCAACGCTTTAATCGCCTACAAAACATTCGGCAACAAATCCTCCCCCGCCGTTCTCTACCCATCATGGTTCTCCGGCGCAATCGAAGACAACGAATGGCTCATCGGCCAAGACAAAACGCTCGATCCGAGAAACTACTTTATCATCATAACAGCTCTATTCGGAAACGGGCAATCTACTAGCCCTTCCAACACGGACATCAGTCGCTTCCCTGATGTTTCTTTCTATGACAATGTTCGTGCTCAGCGTGAGCTTATGAATCATCTTGGTATTAAGCATCTTCGTGCTGTGCTTGGTTGGTCGATGGGTGCTGCGCAGAGTTTCCAGTGGGCTACGCAGTACCCTGATTTCATGGATATCGTCGTTCCCTTCTGCGGTTCAGCGAGGACATCTCTTCACAACCAAGTCTTTCTCGAGGGTGTGAAATCAGCACTCATCGCAGCAAAGGGTAAATCATCAGCTGGTTCTTGTCAGACCGGCGTCAACGACTCAAAATGGACCGACAAGGAAAAAGAAGTCGGTCTCAAGGCTTTTGGTCGAGGTTATGCAGGATGGGGTTTCTCCCAAGCGTTCTACAGAGAAGAGCTCTTCAAGAAATTCTACGGCGCGCCTGATCTCGAGACATTCATGAAAGACTTCTGGGAATCTTGGGCGTTGAGCAAAGATCCTGAGAATTTACTCGTCATGCTTCAGACGTGGCAGAGCGGCGATGTAAGCAAACAAGAACCGTATAATGGAAACTTTGAGAAGGCGATGGGTGCTATCAAGGCGAGGATTCTTGTTCTTCCTAGCAAGACTGATCTTTACTTTCCGTAAGTGTTCTATGGAGGGAGGTGAATTGGGGAATTATGCTAATATTTGTTTAGGCCTGAGGATTCGGAGTATGAAGTCAAGTGCATGGGTAGTAATGCGGAACTTGATGTTTATCCTTCTATTTGGGGTCATTGGGCTGGTGGACCGCCTGGCAATATGGAGGATGTTAAGTGGTTGGATGAGAGATTGAGGAAGATTTTTGATGAGGCGCCGGTCAGAAGCTAGTGTGGTCTTTTGTTAGATATCGTATCGTCGTGTATTCCATGTTCTAGACCAATTCTAAGGTACTACTCGCTTCAATGTCCCTCGCCTAAACCTTCCATATCAACGCATCATCGGCAATTGATACACAACTCCTATCACGTGTCCCCCCAAAGATAACACACTCCCAATTGTCCAATCATTCTTGATCAATTAGAACTTACATGTCCATGTCGAGACAAGGCGTGACTATACTGTACTAGATTACCCCAGCTTGTCAAATTAAGGCGGCTCTAGCTTGTTGCGCTAAGGCGGATTGTCATGACAAGGCGGGTTGTTCCCCACACCGCCCCTTGCCCAGGATGAAGGGTTGATCAGATGAGGAGTTTGAATCATGGTCCGTGATCTGGGTTATCGATATGTGAATGGAATAGATATTGAGGAAGATGTAAAGACATACGATATAGAGAGTGAAGACTGGTGGTCAAGGAGTGGTAAAGCCACCTCTCAGCCTCAATGGCTATCAGTCTCACGACAGCATCAACTTCAAGAACAAACAAAGAACCCTGATATCACAATGACATCCAAATGAACCCCTCATCGCGGGGTAAAAGATCCATAACACGGCCCCAACACCGAACAAACCGTTAGTTCCCCTCCAACCATCCACGAGACCATTTCCATTATCAATCCAGGGTATCATCGGCTATCTGAGTTCACTCTTTGTTCAAAAAGGGCGTGGCCGGAAGAGGTTCCGGCCACGATCCAAATTCCGGCCTCAATCTATATAGCAGAACCTTCCTCCCTCTACCATTTCCTCCATTCAAGTCATCATCAAACCATTGACATCAAAATGGCAGCTGCAAACACCCTCTTCCCCTACCTCCGCAAAGATCCCTCTGAACTCCCAGAAGGCGAAGATCCATTCACCATCACTACCCGCACAGGCTATCTCCCCTTTTCTCTCCCTCTTGCCAAACTTCCATCCCAATTCGACCCTGTTTCTGATCTTCTTGATGAGATTCCTATTCAGAAACAAGATGGTACGCCTGGTCTTCTAGCGACTTATGGACTTGGTGATGTTATCGACAATGGCGGTCTTCCTGATTTGACGCATGAGATTGATAATCTGGTCGTCAAGGGGACTGACAAAAAGGATATGGCTGCTATTACGGCGGCGTTTCGGGATTATAGCTTTATTGCTTCGAGTTATCTCCTTGAGCCGTGTTGGGAACATTACTCCAAGAGTGATGATGGGGGGTACGGGCTTGGAAGGTTTACTCTTCCCAAGTGCATCGCTGGTCCTCTTGTCAAGTGTGCAGAGATGTAAGTTCCTCCCTTCACTCAAACACCTATCCCCTCCTTAAATCAAACACCCACTGACAGTTTAGCCTCGACATCCCTGCTTTTATGTCCTACGCCGCTTCCTACGCCCTCTACAACTACTATCTCGTCCACCCCGAACAAGGTCACGACGACTACAACAACCTCCGTCTCATCCGCGCCTTCGAAAAAGGTCTCGATCCCAAATCCTCCGAAGCAGGGTTCATCCTCACACACATCCACATGGTCGCCCAAACAGGCGGTCTCATCGAAGGAGCCGTAGATCTCCTCGCCGCAACTGAGAAGACAAACACTGCTGAAGCAAAGGCTAGTTTGGAACTCATCCTCAACGCCATGCAAATCATCGAGACAAACATGGAGGGAATGTGGAGTCAGTCTCTTCCCAAGGATTACATGACTTACCGAACTTTCATCTACGGTATTACCAAGCAGTCCATGTTTCCTGACGGGGTGGTGTACGAGGGACAGTATGATGATAAGCCTCAGTTTTTCAGAGGTGAATCTGGTGCTAACGATGCGATTATTCCTCTGCTGGATCACATCTGCGAAGTTCCCATGCCCAAGAATCCCTTGACAGAAATTCTCATTGAGTTTAGAGAATATCGTCCCAAGCCTCACCGCGCATTCCTCAAATACGTCCGCGAAACAGCCGTGGATGTAGGCGTACGAGATTTCCTCACAAAATCCGGCGACATGGGTCTTGCCGTTCTGTACCTCCGTCTTCTGGATCACATTCGAAGTTTCAGATGGCGACACTGGATGTTTACACGTGAATACATCATCAAGCACACACTCCATCCCACAGCTACAGGAGGAAGTCCGATTATCACATGGTTGCCTAACCAACTCGGTGCAGTGATGGATCTGATGGAGGAGGTTGCAAAAGGATCTGGCCTTTGGGCAGTTTTGGAGGAGGGAGTTTGGAATGGTGGTGGTTCTTTGAGCCAGGAGGATTATATCTTGGTCAAGAAGATTATGGAGAATGTTGTGACCAAGAAGGCTCAGTTGACGAAGGAGGTTAACAAGTATTGCCAGGATCGGGGGGTCTAGATTGTATTTTAAGCATGTGTTTGGGTTTCAAGAGCTTAGATGATTCAATTGAAGTTTTGCAATAATTGAAGTGTCTCCAGATTGTGAATATGGAGTCTGGTGATGTCTGTATGGACCCTGGATCCTCTCAAATCTGCTATCTCTACGACAATCCCAAAATGGAGTCTTTGGTGACGTCGCATGACTCCTAAGTCGGCGATATGAGGCAATGTCAATGGAGTCTTTACGGAGTCTATGGAGTCGTCAATGAAGCTTGCGACGATGTCTTACGACGCCAGTAAAACGCGGATGTCGGTGGAGAGAACTCCAACCCCCACGGCATCCGCATCCACTACCAGGATCATTGCCTATCTTATCAGCAACAGCCGATGATCCTTCCGGCCTGCAAAATTTGCGCGCCAATAAACGTCGATCGCAAAACTACTCCAAATTTTCTCCAAAAATGAAGGTCAAGTGACGTAAATGAGAAAAAAGTTGATGGACCAAAACATCCGATCAATCCATGACGTTGCATGTCAATCCCGGCACCTCCGCGGCCCGATTGGTATCACAAAAACAAAAATTGAGTCATAAATATCATATATATTTGTAATGTACACTAAATCGCTAATAAAAACATTTTCATTCGTTCGCTTAGGCGATGGGTTCGCAGGTAAAGACACCTCGGACGTCGCCATTGTGGAACTTGAGGATAATGTCATCAATGGAGGCGTAGGTTCCGCCGACGAGGACAATCATGCCAATCAGGAAGATGGCTCCGTTGGCGATGGCAAGAGGAAGGTTCTCCTTGGAGTACCATGATCCCTTGCGGATGAGCATGAACCACATGATGGCAGGGAAGTAAAATGTGAAGCCTGAGATGAAGAGAGATGAAGAGATGGAGAGGAGATCGTTGAAGAAGGGAATAGCCTCGGCGATGACGAATGCGACGATCGTGATGACGGTAACCAGAACCAACCAGCTGATCCATCCCATCTTGGTGTTGATGTAGCGGATGATGCTGTCCTTGAACATGCGACCGTGGATGTAACGTCCGACGACGGTGGTGTTGATGGAGCCAGAAATGAAGATGACGGGAAGGGCAACACCAAAGGCAATCTTGGAGATGAGAGGACCAGCAGAGAGAAGGGCAGGAGACTTGACATCCTGACCGACAAAGGCATAGATGAGGGCACCAGTGAGGGTGTAGATACCAATCTCAATAAGACCAAGAGCCCAGATAGACTTGACGTAGTCACGAGGGGTGTGCATCTCATCCATGAAGCTGAACTGACAGACAGCAAAGGAGTAGGCAAAGACAATGTTGGTGATGGCGATGAAGGCGTCGGTGAAGGAGAGGTCGTCCTTGGGCCAAGCTGACCAGTTGACGGAGGACATACCGCCGACGGACTCGCTGGCTTGGATACCGGTGGCGATGATGGTGATGCCGACGGCGAGAATGATGGAGACAAAGTCGATGTAACCGAGGATGGCAACTTCAGCGAATGAAGGAGGGATGGCGACGATGAGGAGGATGATAGCGGAGATGACACCGAAGACGACAGAGCATGTACCGTTGTCGGTGAGGTTGAGGAAGGCGATTGTTCCTGTCAAGCAGTGGGATCCGACGAGGAAGATGAGTTGAAGAGAGAACATGACACCGACGAGCTGTGAATGTTAGCAAGGTCCACCATCGTCAATTGAAGGATAAACATACCTCGTATCCAAACTTGCCAAACATAAGTCTACCAGCATCGGCATAGTGAGAAACCTCAGGATAAGCAAGCTTAACCTGACCAACAACATGCGAAGTGTAAATAGCCACGAATCCAAGACCGACGGTAAGAATAACACCAGCAACCATACCAAGAGTAGCAAAAGCAGAAGGAAGAGACAGACAGCCAAGAGCAATAGCCTCGACAATAAGAACGACTGTGAGTCTCTTCCAGCCTAGACGGTGGAAATGGGCGTTTCCTTCGGCAGCTTTTTGCTTCTCCATGTCGACGACGGCAGATTCGCCTGCGGCGTTGTCGAACATGTCGGGCACTGGTTCTTGGTGTTTCTTGGTGCCGTGGGAGGCTGTGGTGTTGATTTGGTCTGCCATTGTTGAAGTATGGAGTTGTATGAGGAGGAGAGACAGAGAGAAGGGGAAGATGGGTTATAAAGAACAAGACCAGAGATAAGAAGAAGGAGAAGAAACCGAGAATGAGGCCGATCTTTGTAGTTAACAGTCAGTGGAGACAAGATACCGGTCCACAGAGTCTGGATCCAGTTTCTGTGACATGTTGGAATCTCCTCACAGAGAGGATACTACCCCAGACAGGACCCCGATGCCATTCCCCAGGTCATACCCACAGACTGTCGCATGGAGCCATGGACAGGCAGGACATGTTCAGTTTCTCTCTCGTAAATGAAGCTCAATGCGGTGCCGAAACTCCGTGTCATGAGGCTCGAGCTTTGCTTTACATTACATAAAGTGGATCATGAAAGAGCCTCACCAAGCCTTTTGCTTGGCTGCAGCCCTGTTTGCATTAGTCAAGGAAAACTCCCCGATGGAGACGTTTGTCTCTCAACGTGTTTTTTTGCCCTCTCTCCCCAGATATTTGACCAAGATTCTCCGCAAAGAGGCGAGAGATTAGGTTGAGGAGTAGACTGCATGTTTTACGTGATGAAAACTGGTTCAAATGCGGAGAGACCAGAGTCATTGTCAGTAGGGTTTCTGAAGATGTTCAACTGCCGTAGACTGCCAAGTACAGAGACAAATCTTGGCCGCTCGGATCCGTGAGAGTATCGCACGAGTCTGCACGTCAATCGCATCCGAAAAAGATTTTTATCCGGCTTGGCCGACTCGTCTTGCTTATCTTGGTCAAGACACCGCTTGAGAAATGTTCTCGAAGGGAGGACTAGCCAGGGGTGGGGACTATTCAATTGGTTCATGGGGATGAGAAGATAAAGGTTTACAGGGGATGGGACTTGTAAGCATGCATGGCAATGCACTGACCATGAGCGTTTTCTGCAAATAGCGTTAATGGTACGATGCAGAGGCGCGGCTAATCACTTGACTCGGGCGGGTGATTAGTGAGCGTGTTCTGTGAAAGCGCTGTATTGCAGGTGACTTGGCTGAACGCCGCTGACATGCCACTGAAAATTACTGATAGTAAGGTGAGTAACCGCTAAATTTAGTGGTCATGATCAGCCACTACATCACCGTAAACCTCAATCACTCACTGTGATAACAGATGGAACGAGCTCTCAATTAACCTTCGGCATTCGGGGTCTCTTGCCTGATCAATGCATTACATCGCCTATCTAAAGGGTAAGGCCTATCTGTGATTACAATAACCAGATACAAATCAAATCCGTCATTAAAAAGTCTCGCATTGGTCAAGATGTGTTTTTCTCTCGTAATATAACTGGGGACGAAAAAATTGTGCGCGAACAGACCAGGTAGATCTGCGAGTCAAGGTGTTCCGCAAACGGCCGACCCCGATATAAGCATGTTTTGGATGTAATTGTAGGGATGGAGCTATTGTGAATGGTGGCTCGAGCTAGGAACGAACCGCTGGAAGGTTAATGAGGAATTTTAACTTTTTTCAGCTGTAGCTTGTCTGTTGGTGAGGCGGCAGTTGATGTTCGGTATAGCGGTTTGGGGTGGTTATGCATGGGATAAACTGGGATTACTCGGGAAGTAAGAGTTTTGCCGATCAGCTGACGTAGGGTAGGTTGATGATGAGAATGACAATAAAGTAGACAGCTTGTATCTGGCGTTAGATGGAGGAGTTTTTATAGTCTAATTTCTTTGTAATTATTTAGCTCTTATTTATGATGCTATTCTTATGACATTGGTTGCGGATAGAGTGAGTAGTGAGAAGAATAAAAAAACATACGGTGTTGAGATTGATCTCGCATCTGAGCTTGGTGTTTTCTTACCACGTCTATTTGTTTCTCAGCACAACTCACTCAATTAGCCGTTAGATAAGACCTAAAGACAGTAATTGAGGCTAAAACAAGATATCTGATGCAAAATAAGCTTCAACGCCCGTCAATGTTGACGACGCCTCATGCTTACCCCGACATCGCAGTAAGGCTGAACCATGAACCCGGATCCCAACTACATCCACCAGTTCATGATCAACTGCGTACAGGGACTTTTGCACGGCTCTATCCGACTTGGCATCACTCGCAGACTAATGTTATGCATATCTTGTGGATCAAACAAGCATTAGGTAAAATCTGCAAGTATCACTACGTTGTCTTATCTTGTACGCCTTCCAAGAATCTTTATAGTGGATCAAACAAATTACTATTAATAAATCTAACGCTGGATATCATTTTCATCTCTCATAATACCATTCTCCCAAACATTTTCATCCCTTATACACGCCGATTTTCTCAAACATCTGGGCTTCCCATAACGACTTGTACAGGAACTACCAAATCAATCTTGACATCCCCCTCAAGAACGACCTTGACAGTATACGCTCGGGAAATAATACACGAGTGAAACGTTGGAACAAACATTTTATCCTCTGGTAGTGTGAACGGTACTTCGAGAGTCGCTGTGTGGAAAACTGGTGATGTCTTTGTAGACTGCATATCCAGATTCTGCGTCCATTGGATCTTTGTTTCGGTCTTGGGGAGAGGCACAGAGAAGGGATAGCCAAAGTTGGCTACTTGTGAGCCATGAGTGGGCAGTGCTCGCATCGGTTGATCGCGGAACCATGTGTGCGATTGGATCTTCATAGACGCAGACACAATCTGAGGAGGAATAACATCTGCGGATGAAGGTTCAAAGGTAAAGCTGATAGGAACAGATGATCCACTAGCTTCATATCCTTCTTTGCTGAGATGGATAGCAGCAGGTTGAGCTGCTACAGCAGAGATTCGTCCCTGAGATGTAGAAAAGATATTCTTTTTCACCTTCTTCGACTTTTCAATCTTGTACAAATCGTCTCGTTCGGTGATGTTCAGAGGTGGTTCTTCGAAGGATGTAGGAATGACGTTGATGCGGTGCAAGTTTCCGAGAGCAATGTTGTATCCGTCTTTGGCGCGTGTGAGAACAAAGGCTTTGATGCTGTATCCGACTCGTGCCATATCTGGTGCCATATCATCCTTTTCCCAGCCACGGAGCGTTGGTGGAAGAGACATGTGTCGTTCCCAGATATCTTCCGAGTTGGTCTTGTGAGTACAAGCCTTCGATGTAAGATGGGCTGGAATGTTGAAAATGAATGGAAATGTATATGTTTTTCCGGCGGAGAGGATTCGGGTGGTTGGATACTCGGATTCGTCGATGGGCATCTCAAGACGGAGAAATCGATGGGTCGTCATGTGTGTCATGTCAGGACCATCCCTTCTTGTTTCGCTCATACCATCAAGTGAGATATCAATATGGTCGAAACGAGTGTTTCTCGAAGGAGTGATAGCCACCACCCCTGAGATTTCAGAGTTGGTAGTATAAACCTTGGAGTTAAAGTGACCATTGATAGAGATATTAACTTCAGGCTTTCTGGACATCTTTCCTTTTAGAGTAGATGCCAAAGCAGCAGCTCCTCCCCAAGGAGAACTTCCATTCTTATGAATGCCAAGATGTTCATACTCTGGAGGAGTTTGAGGAAGTTTGTCCAAATGGACAACAGAAGAGAAGGCTTTTTCAGTACGAGACATGATTACTGAGAGATGGAATTGAGATAATGATTTGATCGAAAAAAGATAAGATGAAAACCAGTCTTATATATAACATGTTCCTACGCCCTGTTGTGATTGACCCATGACTGCTCCATCTAGTTCGACAAGTACAAGTTGCAGGGCGTGAACACGGGATCCGACCCCGGATACTGTACTCACAAATCAGGTGCGTCATCTTTTACGGTGAATTTTAATAAAATTCTATAGTCTAAGCTTATTCAGATTTAAGAGTCGAGGTTTAATTACAGCTTATGGCCGTTTTATCCGATTATAAAGATGATGTTTTATGTCGTGAATGTCTACAGTTTGTATCTTGACCCACTGTAGATGTTTTAAACAGTGGAGTTTTGTACGTAAAAATCGAGCGATCTCCAGAAAATGTCAATTACTTTTCACAGTGCACTGAATGTTCAATAACTGTATTGACCATCTAAGAGGGGATGTTTCTGGCCTCATCTTACTATGGATTGCATCCAATTCATCAAGGTCTGCATTTGTCAGATTTGACTTGCAAGATTCAGCCGTCTTACTCCAAAATCCGATAACGGACAAGAATTTGGAGAAGCTGAACACCTTCTATTGACATTTTTTGAGTCACCAGACAATTTAAAAAAGCCACAACTATTAAGCGATTCTTCGGGTCGTCAAACTGAGACTCTAAAAGGTAAGTTTTGACGGATTTCTCCATTATTAATCCACCAGCGCCCTCCCATGTCTTGTCGACTACGCCCTGTGATGTAGGTGAGGTCCAACGCCTGAGCGCCCTTTGATGGCGACATTGACATGTGCGGAATGCATGGAATGATCCGTTGATGCATGGAAGAAATGCACGGAACTTGGAGTAATTATGCATATGCATAGAATAGTGCAATAGGTGGATTTGGACACAAAGGTGCATGTGAAAAGTTTCTTATCTTATCCTTATCTTATCGTAAAAGTTTGCCCCGCGATGAACACCACAGAAATTATCACCAAAGCCAAACCCCACGCAAACAAATTCACCAGCCAAAATAAACCATGTCTTCAGAAACCCCCCTCAAGCCCATCCACAGCCTCGTCCTCGACACAGGCCCTCTTATCAAAAACGATCCCCCAGCAAATACCCTCCGCGCAAAAGCAGAACAACTCTACACCATCCCAGCCGTCGTTTCCGAAATTCGAGATGCCGCTACTCGAGCGCGCGTAGAGACTACTCTCCTCCCGTTTATTACGCTCAGATCGCCGAATCCTGCGAGTGTCAAGGTTATTCGGGATTTTGCTAGAAGGACTGGTGATTTGGCGGTTTTGTCAAAGCCCGATATTGATGTTCTTGCGCTTGGGTATGAACTTGAGTGTGAGAGGAATGGGGGTGATTGGAGGTTGAGGAGTATGCCTGGGCAGAAGACTGTGAATGGAAAGAAGCCTTCTGAGAACAAGCCTGCCGAGAACACCGAGGAGAACAAACCCACCGAAGAGAACAAGACTGAGGAAAAGTTTGAGGAGTCTTTGGAGAAGGCGGTCGAGAACTTGACTGTCGAGGACCCTGTCGCGCAGCCTCTTGAGCAGCCTACAGTTGAAGAGCCTGTCCAACCCGCAGAGACTGCCGCCAAGGACGAAACACCCGAGTCTACAGAGACCACACAAACACCCGCGACAACCTCCGCCCCATCCGCCACAGAAACCCTCGAACCCGCCAAAGAATCCGCTCCCCAAACATCCGGCGAAAAAGTCGACGAGTCAATCGACGCCGTGGAAGAAGCATCCGACGGCGAAGCCTCCGACGACGAAGGCGGTTGGATCACACCCTCCAACCTAAAGAAGCACCAACACGCATCCTCAGGCGCAGCACCTTCAGCGCCCGTCCAAAAGACTCTTCAAGCAGCAGTTCTCACCTCCGATTACGCCATGCAAAACGTCGCTCTGCGAATGAACCTCAACCTCGTCGCGCCATCGCTCGCGCGCATCACACATCTCAAGAACTGGGTTCTACGCTGTCACGGCTGCTTCAAAATTACAAAGGAGATGGATAAGCAATTCTGTCCTTCTTGTGGTCAACCTACACTTAACCGAGTCAGTTGTTCAACAGACGAACATGGCAACTTTAAGGTTCATCTCAAGAAGAACTTTCAGTGGAATAACAGAGGAAATGTGTACAGCGTACCCAAGCCTGTCCACGGTTCATCAAATGGACGACTCGCGAAAAATGCAGGTGGTCAGAACAATTGGGGCACGAATCTTATTCTCGCAGAGGATCAGAAGGAGTTTACAAGGGCTGCTGATGAGCAGAGACGGCAGAAGAAGAAGGATATCATGGATCAGGATTATCTGCCTGATATTCTTACGGGTCATCGAGCTGGTGGTGGTGGAAAGATTCGTGTTGGAGCGGGACGAAATGTCAACTCCAAGAAGAAGCACTAAAAAAGTAAAAGTACTAGAGTAGAAAAGATTTGATTTGAACACTGTTGTTGTGTCTAACGCCCATGACCTCCGTAACGCCGTGATTGCTTGTCTTCTGCATTTGAAGCTGCGATCCTCCAGTTTTCAGTCGATCTAACTAGTATTGTCTTGTCTTGTCTTCGATCGTTCGCATAACCCTCCAAGCAAGTCCATTGTATGTGACTGTCGAATCTTGACGAGTCTAGGATTGAATACGTAGAATGCGACCGTCGAGTTGGTGAGTCTAGGATACTATGCGATGTCGAATTTTCGATCGTTATTGCAATTGAGAGAACGAGTTTATTCCTCCTCTGCAAACTGTCAGCGCTATTCAATGAAACCACATCTCAAATCACTCACTCTGCTGAGTCAAGAGAAGCTCGAATCGTCGCTTAAGAGTAACGCGCTGGCGCGACCACTTGTCATCGGGAGAGAAGCGCGCAGGGTGAGCAGACTTGGTAACCTGTCCGTTGGCAACCTTCTTGAGGGTGTAAAGGCGGTTGCCTTGAGCGTCGAGAGTGTACATCAGATGCATTGCGGCGGTTGTTTTGAGCGTAAAACGTGGAGAGATTGAGTGGTGGTGGTGTTTTGCGGTGTTCTGCTTCTGGTGAAGCTTCTGTTTGCTTGGGACAGAATTTTTTGACGGGGCTGAGGTCACGTGCGAGGCTTATCGTTATCGGAGCTTGGACTTAGACTGTGGAGACTTGGTCTTGCTGGGAGGAATTGATCGGCAATTAAACAGCAATTAAACATTCTGACAGTTTGCAATGCTGTTCAATCGCATGTGTTTATTTGCAATTCATTCACATGGCTTCAATTCGCAATGTTCAAGCAATATTCAACGCGATAAATAGCATTCACTAGCTAAGGACAGACGCAGTTGGCTAATATCCAGATCCAAATCCCATCAAATCCTCCGATAAAACCGACAATCCTCCAATACATCCTTCCAATCGATCCCTTGTTCGACTACTTGGTAGGACTGACAGGCTCTCCAACTCGGGCAGTCTTGCTACCAGCCCATCCCTCACGCTCATAAAAGCGAAAGACAAGGTCATAATCCTCGAAATCGTGAACGATTCGATCAATTCGTCGATATCCTCGAACAGGATCAACGAGACGCTTAGCAGCCCAGTTGTTGCTCTCGTCATCGCCCATACAGTATGGGTTCTGAGCTGCGCCCTTGGCTTCGAACAGAGTCACGCTGAAACGACCGGGCTTGAAGATCTCGACGACGTGTTCGATGATCTCCGTGGTGGTGCGTCCGCTCTGGCCCCCGGGAACATTGGTCTCGAACGATGCGAATGAACACTGAGGCTCGGGGGTGACGTGAACTGTAAAGTAATGCTCACCCTTGCTTCCCTCGACAGGAGGAACGACACCGTTGGCGGAAAAGCCGCAGGGACTAAACAAGTAGGCGTCGACGCGGGCATCGGGGTACTTGGATGTTGGGTACACGCTGGAGAGGCCGCAACTCTCCGAAACCACAGTTCCCAACGCGTGGCCTTCAGTGGTGAGAGCCTCGACAGAGTCAAGCATGTTGCTGTCGGGATCGTCATTCGCAAAGACGTCCACCTCGTCAACTGTCTCGCCAAGGCCACCGAGACTATCGATGGCTTCCTTGCGAGCATCCTTTGCCTCGGCAGCCATCTTGTCGCTGGCGACCGCACTCGCGTGCGACAGATAGAACTGCTTGGCGTTTTCAGGCTCAAGGTCCGTCATGAGGATTTCCAGCGTCTCGTCATGGTAGCTACCGGGAGGAGCAGTGAATGGAGCTCCGACGGGGATGCGCCCTTCGATCTCGGACTCGGGTGTGCGAGGGGGTGTGAGGGCCTGCTGGTTGGGCGAAGTAAGGTACAGGTACCAATGATCGCCGTTCATCTTGCCCACCATGTAGGCGCTGCCACCGTCAAACATGTCGTCGAGGTACTTGACCTCCTGCTTCCAGCTACGGTGAGGACCTTGCTGTTTCTCGGGGAACAAAAAGTTCTTGCGACTGTAGAAGACGCGGTATGGGGTCGCAGCAGCTTGGATGTCGTCGGCCGAGTTGGCATTGTGGTAGGGGAAGCCGTACTTGGCAGCAATGTGAAGCATGCGCTGAAGACCGAGAAGAAGAGTGGTAGTTCCACAAGTCTTGAGAATGATCTTGTGAGGAAAGACAAACATGCTCGATTCGGAGAGGAGGTAAGCGTCCATGTTGTCAGACTCGAGGACCGACAAAACCTTGCAGTTGACCATGTCAAGCATGGGAACCCAGGTATCAGCTGGAACAGCTTTGAGACCATTGGCAGCAGCGGTAGGAGGCAGAGTCGAAGGACTAGGAGCGAACCAAACCTCTAGAAGCTTCTCAGGACCTTCGAAAGCGTTGGTAGAGTCGAGGTCGGCGGCCACATCGTGATTGATTGTCAGGTGAGGAGTGGCGGAAGCAGGCGAGAAGGTGCAGTTGTTTGGAACCGAAGTGGACAGCATTTTGGCGGCTTTATTTGTTCTTTGCCCAGATGGCGAAGTCCGCGGAGCACTAGCTGCCGCTCAAACAGACTATGCGGCGTCTGTTTGAGAGAGTAGGCCCACAGGAATGGGGACTTGTTCAGATGCTGGCGGAGCCAGCAGCAATCGATCGATAGGGTTATAGCTAACGTCTCTCGAGGGGACGTTAAGGAGGGCGAGAGCAAAGGTTGTGGAAGAGCTCTAGTGGCGGAATTGTAGGTGGAATTGAGTTGAGTTTCTATCGTAGCGGGTGCTATCGGGGCCTGTAGATGTTAGAGTCTATTCGCAGTGATCGTGATTCAGAGACAAAACATACTTGGATGGTCGCGAGAATAGGAAGCGCAGAAGATCCGTCGGCCGCATAGAAAGCCCAGGAAATATACCGGTAGAAGTTCTGACAGTCTTTTGACCGTCGGTGTCTTGTAATTAGATCCGTTTATTCGACATTTAACTTGAGTCGCGTGAGGTTTGGAGTGAGGTTTTTTTTTTCGCGATGACGATGCTCGAAGTTTTTTTGCCACGAGCAGTGAAAAGTCTGGGGTAAAAAAGACACAAAGCAAACAGATCAGCGAGATATGTTTGTTTTGTTAGAAAAGGAATCCCTCTTGCGGTGAGAGAATTTTGGGTCTCTTCTTTAATTTTTTTACGAGAGGGGCTGGGTGGGTTTTGGGCTTTTTCTTCCGCGTCTTTCTAAATTTTCTGATGGTTGACTGTGATCCCGATCCAATGCAATGTGCTAAGGTCTCAATCAGGCGGTGCTTCCCTTGCAACGGAAACACAGCCCGGTACGGATACTACAGTACTTATATTATGGTTACAGTTTAGTGAGGTACAAGGTTCTCAAAGAGTACTGTGCTTTTGAGCGTGTACCAACGGGATGATTCCCCGAAGCCTTGTAACCCGGTTTTTGATTGATGTCTTGACGCCTAAAGGAGGTGAATGCATGATAATTTTCGGTCTCAGATGCAAAAATCCCACCGACGCTGAACCTGTTTTGGGAATGTTACAGACAACGTTATGACTGGGTTGGCAAAAGACTTTTTGGTGGGGGCAAGGGCTAGAATCCTTGTATGGCTTGGATTTGGCCACAGGTATTTCGTCATTGTAGTTGGAATGGTAGAGTGTTGGGTTAGACTGTCGGGTAGCTACGAGTAGTTGGTCTTAGCCCAGGAGTAAGCCATCCGACATTGGAGCTGTGGTGACCCGACTGTAGCTGTTGTGGTGACTGTGGTTGACGGTAACTGTTTCTCACATGCAATGTCTGTTCCAGGTACAGCTGTTGCAGAGCTGTTGCATGCGTGGCAGCCGTGGCTTGACAAACGCTGACATTCACAAACACGGCATTCGGTTCGTCGCTCCGTACTCTCTCATGTGGATCAATTCTAACCGGCCACATTAACCAACACCTTGTCCGTAATATCCTTAAACACGTGAAATAGTGAACAATCCCGGTACTTGTCCACCAAGTTCCCTTCCCCTTCACCGTCTTGAGTTTGTGTCTGCGAAATGTCCTTCCCTCCGATTGTCGTACCAGACGGGTATGTCGGACGTCTTCCCTCTTCCAACAACGCAATAAACTGCGCATCCATCGGTACACTCCCCAAAAATGGAACGTTGAACTCTTCGGCCATGGACTTTCCTCCCCCGGATCCAAAAATGTCGGTGCACTCGGAACAGTGCGGGCAGACATAACCGCTCATGTTTTCCACCACTCCCAAAACGCGAATGTTTGTCTTTGTGCAGAAATTGAGTTCTTTTCGTACGTCGGCTGTGGCTACTGCTTGTGGTGTTGTGACGACCACTGCGCCCGCGACTTGTCCTGGTGTCGCGTCTTTTTGAAGGGTCTCTGCGAGTGAAATATGTTCGTCGCTTGTTCCTGGTGGTGTATCGATGAGTAGATAATCGGTCTCATCCCAGAGGACATCCTTTAAAAATTGTCGGATCATGGCTGTCTTTTTGGGTCCTCTCCATACAACAGCGTCACCTCTTGCGGGAAGTAAAAATCCCAAACTCATGGCGTGTAGACTTCCGAGGCCTTTTGACTCATCGCCTTCGTGGACGAGTACTGGTGCCCATCCTCCAGGGACTTGAGTAACCTTTGATGCTTCGATTGAGAGCATGCGTGGAATTGAGGGGCCGGTTAAATCAACATCGAGGATACCGACAGAATGACCTTGAGATGCGAGCGACAATGCTAATTGTGTTGTCACTGAAGATTTGCCTACTCCTCCTTTGCCTGAGAGGACCTAGAGGTGTCAGTGGGTGACCATAGGGTAGATGAGCGACAAGCATACCAGGATGACCTTTTTGACTTTTCCGAGGCCCATGTCGATGTTTCTAGTGTGTAAAATGGTATCGCGATGGTGTTGATTAAAGCGACGGTGATGTTAAGATCAAATACAAACGGAGGCAAGAACTGGATATCGCCTTCTCTTGATTAGAAAGCCATTTACTAAGCTGTTGAAGAGATTGGCGGGAGCATGACGATGAGGGGCACACCCCGCTATCGATAGCACTGAACAACTCCGTAGTCGGCAACAACCTTCTGTAACTACACCAAATTTGGAAGACCCAGTGGACGAGTCTAGAAGGGTCTTTTTAGAGGTCTAGAAGATGACCAAAGGAAGCATCTCAATTCTCAAACATTCACAGATCTTCAATCAATCGGTTTCATCTTTAATCGGTTCATCGCATTTATAATCTAACTACCGCAAAATCATCGCATCTATTATGGCAAATGCCCCCAGGGTATCTTATCCAGTATCATGATCAAAGCCACTTTTCCGACCGTCCAATATCCAAACGCGCCGTCAAGTCGCCCATGCCACTGACCTATTTTCCCAAGGCATTTCCTTGCCAGTCCAACCAAACTCCTTTTTTCCAAAGATAAGAAACCAAAAATGACAAGAGAAAAGATGACTCAAAAAAGGGGACAAAAAAGAAAAACATAGCCAAGGATCAATACGTCAAAGCGCATAACTCCCTGCTCTTGGCACCCAACACACCCCTGCAAAAACAGGCATCTTATCTCATGCTAGATTGTTTGTGCTGAGACAAAACTGTTTCTCAACGACTCGTTATTGTTATCTGTGCGTGAGTTGAGGCTCAAACGCGCGTTCAGCTCAACGACTACCCTTGCGATAAGGAGATGCCGAAGGGGGAACTTGAGCTGGGGAATCCATCAGAAATTGAATGGATTGGCGTGTGCACATAACGATAGGCTTGCTTTGAGGACAGTAGCCCAATAGTTGAGCATGCTCGGGAAGAGTCTCGGGGACGGCATCGATGAAGCGAACAATAGGCCCGCCGTCAAAGGTGAGACCGATTACTTGAGCTTTGTAGTCGTCTGACCCGTCGGATTCCTCATCGGGGTTGACCGAGATTGTGTTACTGTCTTGTGTTAGTTGAGAAGTGTTACACGTAACGGGTGGCTTACGCTTGACTCATTGGAGGACCCATGGCGTCGTCAAAGTCATTCTTACGACGCTGACGATTCTTGATGCGCTTCTTGGTGCAGTCGTGGAAGAGATGAAGAAAACCGGCGATGACTAGGACTGGTGTTCCTAGAGCGAGGGCCCAGGGTCTGAGATGTTAGTTTGGACATGGGTAAGACTGGGGTTGGGATGACTTACGGATGCTGACGACCTCGAAGGGTATGTGCGAGAGCAAGGATGATACCAATCATGGCAATCAAAGATCCAACTTGAATCATAGTCCATGTAGACCAGTAAAGAGAAATAAGGTCTTCGCCATCACAGAATTGGAGAGCGAGAATGGAATACGCTTCCATGACGACGATGACGGTTGAGACAGAGACACATCCAAGACACATCCAAACAGATTGCCGTATGCGTTTCGTTCGAGCTTTAGAATTATGCCCGAGCTTTTCACCAGCTGCTTGCGCACTATTACTGTTAGATAAAATACAGAAATCAAAGATCCAAGTTGACATACCGGATATAAGTCCAGGAAGCAATAAACAAGACTAACAAATTGGACACAAACATAGTCCAGTAGATAATCTTGAACTGCCATCGTACCATATGAGAAGCAAAGCTAGCATATTGCCGACAAAGCTCAGGGTTAGGCTCTTGTCGAGTAAAGAGAGTAGTCATCTTGAAAGAATGAGTGTTTGATGATGAAGGGAAAAAGTCTAGAACGGATGGAAGTACTGGGGGTCCTTATACCTGGAGACCGGTATCTCAAGTGAATCTAAGACGAAGACATGGGAAACACAGACCCGCTGCAGTCTGAGCATTGCCTTGGTAGACGCGCAATTACACATCTTGGTGTCGCTGCCAAGAACGCCCCAAGAAAGACGATCACCCTTGAAAAGTTAGGTGTTTTGCTTGTCACTGCTAGACTCAACCCTCTGTCTTGGCTTTCTGGACAAGGGGTAGATAAGGGGGTGCGTTGGGCCACGAGGTTAAGAGTCTGAGCTGATTGGGTCCAAGATTAAGAGATCTTAGATTTGTTACACTTAATGAGATCGGGCAGCTACATACGGGGGGACCCCTTGCTTCAGAGTAAATTGTTTAAGCTATGGCTTCAGCCAAGGTTCAGTATTACGATAGATAATAATCTCTGCCGAGGGTTGCTTTACGACAGTGATTAAGCTATGGCACTTACTGCCAAGGTTGTAGTGAACAAAGCTTCAATGCCAAGGATGATGTTGGAGAATGTTGAGGCAACAGGTACGTACGTATCAAAACTACCGTATAATATGGGTCATCTTTAGACAACTAAAGTATATAATAGGTCAATAAATGGTCCATTGAGGCTGTGTGCCAAGCCGGGGCAGTCATTAGTGTCTCCCTCTCCGGAGCCTCAGACTACTAATCTCTTCCGCGGGAACAATCTCTCAAATCTAAGTCTAAAACCCAGTCGTCTGGGGTGTGGTTGCTTTTCTGGGGTCCCTGGACAATATCACTGCCCGATAAGAACCCAACGACTCGGTTAAGCCCAGTAATTAAACTATTTTGCTTTTTTGTCATTTAAAAAAACATGAAACGTTTCTTTATGACTGGTATGTGCTTTGTTACCCAGGGATGAGAGGAAAGAGGCAGCCAAGGTGAAAAACCTTTGTATGACGGATGCGACACATTTCAATTGTGTCACCTCAACAATGTTGACCCCAATTCCTATTCCATCAATGCCGATCCGTAGCCAAGAACAGCCTTTCCCGCCCGCAAAGGGTGGAGTCTACGGCACTTGACCGCCACCAAGGGATACTCTTTCAAGCAATTCAATTCAATCTAGACTCGTTCTCAGCTAGCCTGAAAATGACATTCATTCACTGGTTAATTGGGTCTCCATGATCTACCTCCCACTACGACACTGCCCTGACGACTCCTCTGGGGTATCCTACGACACTGCCCTGATGATTCCTTCTGGGGTTATCCGACGTCAACTACGGAAACATTCTATTATCGCCAAGCGTTGCGCAAACGTACAACGTCGCCGCGTAATCCACAGAGTCCGAGCAACATAACATAAGCGGAAAGCCTCTTTTGTGATGACTGCCGGTTCCAGATTAACTCAACTTTAACCTTATCAATTGTGTCACCAACGGCTGCTAGGCATGTGAATTCGTGCACTCCATGTCGTCACTGCATCTCCTTATCATGATCGTCGTTTATCCCACTTATCCTTTACAGCGGCGGCAGCGTAGCGCTGTTTTAGTGACGAGTCAGCAATGTCGATCACAGTGGCTGTGTTGATCCAACTTCTTGAGTCATTGACGCGTCTGAGACATTGATAATGATAATGATTAAGCTTATCTTGAAGTGAATCGTGAATCTAGATGTGGCTTTAGATCGCGTCATTGTAGATGCAGATTGGATATAATATCTTCCGAGATCGATCATCCAAGGTCAGGTTAGGTTAGCTTCGGCTGACGTGTAAGAGGCCATGTTCTTGATTCACTGTGATACAACCATGTTCTGAGTAACCTTGTGAGACTGTGCACGGGTTCACGAGTTTCAAACAGATAAGATGGGATTGAATTGACCAACAGATAAATATAGATGTTTCCATACAGATCCATACAGATCATACATTGAAACGCGGAGAATTTCAAACTCTGATGTAAGCTTATTTTTGAGTGTAGATGGGGATACAACATAGACCCACGAGTCACCGCTGTTTCAACTGAACTAGACAATGATCGTCAGAATTTGATGGGCGAATGGATCCTTTCTCCACGATGATCTCGGACCTCAAAAGTAGACAGTCACCTGACACCTTGTGAACACTGCCAAGTCTTGGTGATTTCAAAGCGTGAAGAGTGGGTTGAACTGAATTGAAGCGTGACTTGTATTTTTGTGTAATGGACATGTCTGAGACAATGTAGATCAATATTTCCCGCGGGTGGTGGAGTCGAGGGATGATATCCTAAAGTTTCTTGAACCGATGATTTTCCGCATGGATCACAGAAGTTCCTTGCTTCCGATCACATACTCCAGACGTGATACGTCCGCTTCCGAACAAGTGACCCAGACGGGATGCTGAAGTTCCGAGATCATCTAGGATCTTCCAGAATAAGCCAACTCGGCAACCTTTCTGGCAGCGACATCACGTCCCTTTTCGCTGGCTTGAATGTTATTTCCAAGCTCCCTAGCCTTCTGACGCATAGCCACACTGGCTTCTCCACCATCGAGAACCTTCATGAACGCTTGTGTGAGATCTTCGACTGTCCAGTTCGGACTTGTGCTCGGACATGCCCATACGCCGACTCCAATGGTTTCGGCCAGTGCTGCATAGTTGTAACAATCTGCCCACATAGGAAGAACGACGTGGGGGACTCCAGCACTGCAGGGGTTAGCGTGATTAGACTGTGGGATGGGAAACTTACTAGACTGCTTCGTTGTAACAGTTGGCTCCTCCGTGATGAATAGACGCAGAGATGAGTCCTGATTCGAGAAGCGCAGTGGGATCGACGGTGAGCCATCTTTCCAACTTTAGACGACCACTCTCGAGGTGTTGCTTGACTGGGAGGAACACGTCATCTGAATAATCTCCAACCTTGTTGAATTTCCAGAGAAATTGAATGTCAACTTTGTCAAGGACATTGGCGAGTGCCTGTGCCATGATTGCCGCTCGAGATTCAGAGTACTATTTTGTCAGCATTGATCAAGCATCAGACGAAAAAAGGATCAAATTCGGATGAACTTACAGCGACTGTGCTACCCAGGTTGACCAAGACTGTCGGCTTCTTCTTCAACCATTCGACCAACTTGGGGTCTTGCTCTTCAGCCGGAGCCACCGAGAGAACAATCGGGTTGGTGATGGTGACGTTTGAAGGGATGTAATCAACTGGAATCGAAGCTCCCTCGGCAGTAACAGTGATCCAAGGAACATCATCGCGGTAGATGCCAAAGAAGTTGATTGGATCCTTGAGACCCTTCTCACGGAGAGCCTTTCGCTTGCTGACGACATCGGGCATTCTCAAAACGGCGTAGATGAAACGCATGTTGAGGTAAATGTTTTCCGGAATCTTTTTCCATGGCACTGGAAACGGCAGACCTGAGCTCATACTGATCTGTTAGTGACACAATGTCTCACTCAGATTCATAGTCCAACTCACGATGGATATTTCCAAAACATGCTTCCGTACGGTTGATCACCGAGAAAGTTGTCAACAGCTTGATTCGGCGTGATAACAACATGCTGTCGGTTCTTGTCCCTTGTGATATCAAGTCCTGGCCGAAACAAAGTATCAATGACAACCACAGCAGGGTCAATCTCATCGATAAAAGTGCTTATCTCCTCATAGATGGAAAAATGCTCCTCGGCAGACCACGGAGAAATCCAAAGTTGCATATCCCTACACAAATGGGAAATTCCCGAAGGACCCGGAGGATGCGGAACATCGTCAAGACTTCTACCGGCAGCGAGAATGACATCTGCATAGGCAGGACTTTTGAGTTGGTGGAAAGTGATACTGCGAGCTGCAGGTGTCTTTCGTTGAGCGAATTCCGACACTCTTTGAAGCTTTTTCTTGAGTTTCGGGAACGACACAAAGTGTACATCGATATCAGGATACTGCTCAAGCAAAGCGGAAGCCGTCGCAACGTGGACGTTTGACACACCGTGTTCTTGGTTCACCAGAAATAACGCAGTACCGTTCCTTCCCTTGACAAACGGCGGATGCACTTCTGTCTGCTGAGGAAAGAGTAATGCGACAAGTGCAACCAGCACTGTCCCGAGGACCAAAATTCGAGTAAACATGACGATGGTTGTTGTGAAGTGAGAGGGAAGGAGGATCCGTGCTTTTTTGTAATCTTAATGCGAATACGAAGGACCCTGGTTGCACTTGCAACGTATACCCACATATCGTCAGCCCTAACGATGGACCATGCCTGTATGAGGTGAATGCGTGTCGGCAATTGGTGAGTTCAATTGGGATGGAGGACAAGTGCATGGAAATGGTAGGATTTCATTGTGGTGAGCGATTGAATGTTGGTGTTTGGTATCAGCCTTTCGGGCCTAAGTACAGCTTCCGTTGGTATTCCCGATGAGGAGGACTCTTCATCCACCATTGGCTGACGTAGTGTTATAGCCCATGGCATAAAGCAACTGCTCAATCTTGTTCAGATTTGGGCGTTGTGGTGAAAGGGACTTCGTTCAAGTGAAACGTTGACGACGTCAAAAACATGATTCGGGATCCGATGCTGTTGAGCTCGCGGACTGGATTGAAGGCTATTAGTGTCTGGCCGTTGAAGTCAATGCTACCAATCGTTGGTAAACCTTCGGGCAATATTGCAAATATACACTTAATCTTACTCGAGGTATCATTCAAATAAGGAATATAATAATTGAACTGGATATAATGTTGATGATTGAGATAGTCTTGTAAGACGTCAACACTTCAGTGGATAACAAACCTCTCACTTTTCGCCCTTGACTACCGTCTCCTCCACATCACCTGTTATATCCTCAGGCTTATACTTGCCAAACTTTCGAAGTGAAATGCCCTCATTAAACATACGATCAATCTGCTCAAGTGACTTCCCCTTACACTCGGGAACGCAAAACACCACAAACATAATAGCCAACGCAAGAATACCAGCAAACACAAATCCAACCTTGGATCCCAGACCTCCGTATTGATCATACAGCATGTAAGGAATGCTGAAGCTGACAAGAAAGTTGGCTGCCACGTTGACGATGGAGGCTGTTCGCTGCGATGCGTCCCGGAGACGGAGAGCTGGGATTTCGGTTGTGATGACATAGTTGAGTGGTGCAAAGGCAAACGTGAAGCCGGAGCCGAAGAGCGTGAGCATGGCTACGATGCCGGATTTGACGCCGAATGATGGGTTTGGGACGGTTCCTAGGGCGCCCATGGTGATGATTGCTGCGAACATCCATCCTGCACTAGTCAACAATAGAGGACTACATGAATTAGCAATATTCTCAATCTTATCAAGAAGACTTACCGTCGTCCAGCCCGATCAACAAGATAGAGACCAGCAAACGCAGAGCAAAGGTTGACGATGGCATTGACAATAGTCATGGTAAATGGATTAACTGTTCCAATGTCGCGGATAAAAATGGCGCCGTATGTAGAGGCAAACGCTTGACCGGTGGCTTGTTGGAAAAAGTTCATGGCGACAACGATGGCTGTTCGTTTGAGGTTCTTTCCTTGGAATAGTTCAAAGTAGTTTCCTTGCTCTGGTTCATGTTCTAACGCGTATTGGAGTGTGGCGAATTGCTCGTCGATCTCGGCTTCGGTTTGTTTTCCTTCTCGGAGTTTTCCGAGGGCTGCTCGTGCTTCTTTGGTTCGATCTTTGGTGAGTAACCATCGTGGAGACTGAGTAGTTAGTTGATGAGTTTGATGCGGATTATGTGGTAGATGTACCTCTGGAATGAAGAAGATGGCGCACATGACAAAGACGGGCACGATAAAGAAGAGGCCGAAGGGGATGCGGAATGAGAGGTTGCCGGATAGCGTGCTTGTGCCTCTACAGACACACGCGACGATGAGAGTTCCAGACTGATGAATGTTAGATCGGTGAGAGGTATGTAGGCAAGAGACTTTACCATCAAGCTAAACTGGTACGAGCCAACAGCAAACCCACGAATTTCGCGTGGCATAATCTCGGATTGATAAACAGGGACGACAGCGAGTTCCATGCCAATATAGATATCTGATGTATCGTCAGCTAATATCACTAACAGGGCCAGAGCATACGTACAGTTGAGGATTCTTGTAGCCATGATTTGATCCTTGGTGACAGAAGTCACAGCCATAACAGCAGGAACCAAAGCCCAAGCACTCATAGCAAACATACACCATCTTCTTCCCCAGCGCTCACTGACAAGACTGCCAATAATAACACCAGCACCGAAACCGATATAGTTCAAGCTGTTGAACAGAGACAGCCACGAAGGAGGGATACTGTACTTGCCAACATCAGCATCCCATTCGCCGAATTGCGTCTGGAATGCTTCCATGGCTTGGGTGTTGTTGTAGGCTGCATTGTCGAAACCGTAGTTGAACGTCGAAACGGCTATGACGGCGAAGGCTATGCCGAGATGGCGATTGAAGTGTTTTAGAATTCTGTTTTCGGACAACATTGTTGCGTTTAGAGAGTAGTTGATGTCTGGATAATTGAGCTGGGGTGATGCTAGATATACCTAGTCACTAACATCCTCCCCCGCAAAATACGAGTATCACGAGTTACGCCAAACAACAAGTAAATTCGTTCGAGATCATGGTCTTGGCTTGATTTCTCCTGATTTTCCCCACGGATGAAAAACTAAGGTTCTGGGGTATGTGGAGTAACGTTGTTAGTGCATCCCGGACTCGGAAGTCGGGGGGAATTGATGCCGTGAGTTAAGATCTTGGGCTAAATTTCTTCTTTCTCTTTCTCCGCCCGACTTCCATTCTTCTGAATTGTCGACGATACAATGGCTGAGAGAAACGCATCGCGTACCCGTACCCGCATCGGCAAGACATCCGGGATATGTGCTCAATGTCGGAACCGCAAGGTATGCCTACACTTTCTCCATCGAATCAAAGTCTGATTGGTATTCTAGGTTGCATGCGATGGAGACCCTCGAGGCTGTGAGAATTGCAGACGACTCAAATTTACATGCTCTCTACTGTCATCTGACGGAGAACTCGAAATCCTGGAGAGAAGACGAGTATCGCGAGCGTGTATCCGTTGCAAAGATCGCAAATTGAAGTGTTCTGGTAAAAGACCGACATGTTCAAGATGTTTGGACCGGGGCATTGAGTGTCACTATCCGACAGCCCTGGCGTCGAGGCAATCGCATCAGGTCGAAGCATCGGACTCCTCCGACTTTGTATCACCTGCCGCAGACTCGAGAGGCGTCGGAAATACACCAACTCAAGCTCGTGTACAGGCTACTGAATCATCCGCATCATCGCCGATGTCTCAACAATTACTACAGTAAGCTTCCCCAAGTTCTAGGAACACAATCTTATTCAAATCAGGAACAAACAAACAGTCAAACAACATATCGACGCCTACTTCGATCTCGTCCACCCAATCCCATGCTACGGATTTCTCCATCGAGCAACCCTTCTCCAATCATGGTCCAAGAATGAACTAAGCCCATGTCTTCTGCTAGCAATATGCGGCATAACATCTCGTTTCATAGACCCAAGCAATCGAAACACAGGAAGAAAATGGATCCAAGACGCAGAATCTCGTCTCCTGCAGAAACTAGCCGTTCCACAAGTATCAGACGTGGAAGCTTGGCTTCTCGTCACGTTGGATCATTACCTTTCTCAACGCGTTAGCAAGATGCTTGTGGCTATGGCGCTGACTTCTAGACTTGCATACATTCTGAGACTTAATCATGAGGATCCTCGACTGGGATTTCTGGTACAAGAGCGCAGGCGGAGGTTGATGTGGGCTATCTACATTATGGACTCGCTGTACTCGAGTGGAAAGGCGGAGTTTACGGCTTGTACTCCTGAGACTCTGCATATCCGACTACCGTGTAACGAAAAGTCCTTTTCCATGGATCTGCCAGTTACTACTGAACCACTTCATCCACCTTTACAGTCTGATACAGCCAGTATAGGCCTTCTGGGCTACTGTATCCGAGTATTAGACATTCGCAATCGCGTTCAAAGGTATCAACATTGTATCTCTCACTAAACGCACCAGCTGACTTTATAGACTTACTCTGACGATTACCAACCACCGGAAACCGATAGAAGAATGTCTCCTAGCCGTGGAGTCTATCGAAAACGAACTACGCCAATTTTCTGCATCACTACCAGCTCGATATCACTTGGACAGAACATCATTCTCACTGCGCGCCTTCTCACCCTCACGTACACCATTCCTGATGCTGCATGCCTGGTATCACCAAACACACTGCGATCTTTTCCGCTTCACAATCCCCGGTTTCCGAGAAGGTCTTCCCGCCTCAGAGATCCTAAATCTATCACCCGAGTTCACAGCGTCTTGTCGAGAAAAGTGTCTCATGCACGCTATTTCCGTTTCCAAAATTCTTGAACTTCCAAAAATTGTGGGAAGTTCTGAATTGATTAGTGATCCGTCAATGGCTATGTGTGCATTCCACTCTGCGAGGATTATTTCGAGACTTGGACAGTATCCTATGGGCAACATGCCTCAGGTAGAGCTGGTTGCCAGACTGACCGCTTGTTCGGAAGCGTTGGGAGAACAAGCTACGATATTGCCTACAACGGCTATATTATTAAAGGGTATAAATGATTTGTTGAATGATGCGCAGAGAAACAGAGATGGACCGTCAATCTGGGCCGAGGAAGAATCTGAAAGCAACAGATTTTCAAGACCGCAAGCTAAAGAGGTCTTTTCCAAGCACAGCGTCACAGACGTTGTTCAGAATTTGAACTTTCAAGAAGAACAAGATGGTATATCTGAAGGTGGGAGTGCTGATGTAGCATTCTCCAACTCGTCTGTGGCGGCTAGTTCGGATTTTGTTCCCATCAACGTCACGTCTGGGGTCATGGAATCAGAGGCAACCGACTTTGGCGGATATTTTGGAGACGCAGAGCCCCAGGAAAATCTCTGGGCCATCGGAATTCACGGCCAGTATGGATCTGGGCAACCGGATGTGTTTATGGACTCGTTTTGGCCTTTGGACTATGGGGGTTGGACCATGCCGGATGCGGATACATTTTAAAGACAGGTGTACTTGTTTAAAGATTACTAAAATTGCAATTGTATACTCTACATTGATCTATGCTCTGCTCCAATACATGTCCTGTTCTACAACAAAGCTAGCCTCCAAACTTCCGCTCGAGCTCACAACAGAAGCTGTATACGTCCCTGCCTCGCACAACCAACTATCCGCCATCTCATCCCACACCGCGGTGCTGTACTTGTCCAAAGTCATAGCAACCGAGGATTCTTGGTCCGGTTCAAGAAACACCTTTTGAAACCCGACTAATGTTCGAACAGGCCGTAGAAACCTCGACCTTTTACCCGACTTGGATTCGTCAAACGAGACGTAGAGCATGAGCACCTCAGCGCCAGCCATACAACCTGTGTTCTTGACGTCAACTCGTACATCGCTTTTCGTCATTCGAATGTTGGATGTAGAAAAGGTAGTATAGCTCAGTCCATGTCTTGGTTGTGTCAGTAAATGAATGAGAAGCGTTGAGATGACTTACCCAAACGGAAACGCTACTTCAATGTCTCGTGCTTCAAACCAGCGGTGCCCAACAAATACATCTTCAGCATAATATATCCTCCCGTTGTCGCTGCCAAAACTCAAAAATGTTGGTCCGTCTTGGAGTCGGCTTGGAAAAGTCATTGGAAGCTTCCCACTCGGATTGATTTTACCAAATACAACATCCGCGACAGCATTACCCGCCTCGTTCCCGCCATACCAACTGTGAAGTATAGTCTTGGCTTGATGGCGCCATGGCATCGCGATAGGGTTTCCAGCTTGAGTTACCACAATCGCGTTGGGCTGGGCTTCCAGGACGGCTGATACAAGGTCGTCGACGTAAGGTGGTAAGGACATTGACTCTCGGTCCTTGCCCTCTTTTTCCAAATCTGCATTGAGACCGACAACGACGAAAGTGTGTTTGCAATTCTTTGCTGCTACGACTGCACGTCTGATACCCTCGGCTGGTTCAAATTTGGGACAGCCACCAAGACGACAGGCTCCTCCGGGAATCGGAATGAATGAACCACCGCTAGTCCTTGATGTCGACGCACTGCCGGATTCGACTCGTAGGCGATAGCTTTGGTCTGACTTCATCTCGTACGTCCCGCGTACTTCTGTAGACCCATGACCGAAAAACATCCCACCGTGGGTCTGCGTTGTCTCGTTATCAATAACAAGATGGTCGTTGATGTACAATTTCGATATGCCATAGCTGGCAAGGCTGAATTCATATAATCCATCAATGTCGGGTTTGAAGTTGGCTTTCATTGACATGTAAAATGTTTCGCCTTTATCTGGGTGGTTATAGTCCATGAGCTGGTAGGTCGTATCCGGTATGGTTTGTTGATCGAATGGCCTTCTGCTCTGAACGGATTCCGGTTCGTTGAAGAAAGAGATGGAAACACCTCGATTGCCGTCTTGGTCGGTGACATGATCCTCGGTGAAGCAGGGGGGCAAAACGTGTCCAGAAACGCCAGGCTCGAAGTGGACTCTTGCATCCGAGGGTAGTTGGCTTCGAATACCTTGAAAGACCGAGCTTGTATAGTATGGCCGGAGGTTCGCACTCCCTCCACCACAGGTAGCGGGAAGCTTAGCGTTTGCTCCTATTATAGCTACATCCTCGCAATCTTCGGGTCGAAGTGGCAGGATGTTACTTGAGTTCTTGAGAAGGATGACACTCTCCGTAGCTAGACGTCTGTTAAGCGCTCGATCATCTGGCGAATCTCGAGTCGTTTCTTTTGTCGATACTCGTGCTGCTGCCACGTTGTTGACCAGTTCAAGAACCTTTCTTGCTCGATCGTCTATTGTCTTTCTACTAACCTTTCCCGAAACAACTGCTACTATAGCTTTGTCGGCACGATGTCTAGAAGGACCGGGCATTTCGATATCAACACCAGCGTTGAGAGCATCCGTGCAGCCATATGTACCGTACCTGGTTTGGTTAGTTGACCATCAGAAGACGGGAGATATCCTTACCAATCACTCATCACCAGCCCATCGTAACACCACTCCCCTCGCAAAATATCTTGCAAGAGCTTCTTGCTCTCAGAAACATGAACTCCATTGACTTTGTTGTATGAAGACATGACAACCTTTGGCTTGGCATCTCGCACCGCCATCTGAAAAGGTTTGAGATAAACTTCCCGCAGTGCCCTTTCTGACATACAGATATCGGTAGACATTTTGGCTGTTTCTTGATCGTTGGCAACAAAATGTTTCAACGCCGCCGCTGTACCTCTGCTTTGCACTCCCTTGATGATAGCTGTAGCCAACACTCCACTCAAATGAGGATCTTCAGAGAAACTCTCGAATCCGCGACCGTTGAGAGGGCCTCGAACAAGATTGACCGTCGGACCTAGCCATACATGGGCACCCTTTGCTTCGCATTCTCTTGAGAGAAGCTGACCTGCTGCGTAAAGAAGTTCTGGGTTCCATGTTGCACCGAGACCAGTTCCGCAGGGTATACATAGTGCCGGTACTGGATTAAAGAATCGACCGCCTCGAGCACCATTGGGACCGTCGGTGCATTTGACAGACGAGATTCCATGAGACGGGATAGCGGCAGAGTGCCAAAAGTCGGAGCCTTGTAATTGTTAGTCAAGTAAGAAAGGCTCAAGACTTTGCAAACGAACCCGATAGAAGAGATATCTTTTCAGCAAGAGTGAGAGACGCGAGCGTTGACTCAACGTCGATGGTTGGTCTTTGATGGATATGCATATCGGGATTTGTTGGACTTTGAAGATTCGTGGAGGCTCCAGCTAAAACAAATTGGTCAACAAATCTAGGCTATAAAGGAAGTGAGCAATGAGCACTACTTTACCCCGGAATTTCCCCTGGACCAGATTTAGCACGATGAGGCGAATGAACTGGTGGGTCCTCGCTCTCGGATGTCGGGCGGAGTTGATGAATGTGCGGATGGTATCGCGTATCTCCTCAATCAGGTCTCGGTCATTCTAGTTCTCCACTGTTGTTCAGCTGAGGATACTCCTGAATTTTCGGGCACGGAAGTAGAGACCGTCGAGTTCGTGGACGATCGGAGTATATTCGTGTCGGATTGTTGAGGTAGGAAGGTGCTCCTGGCACAGCCTCGGGCGAGGGATGTTTCGAAGTGATAGTCATCGTTTGCGGAATGGCTTGCCTCTTCTACATGAAAAGTTAGCTATGCTTGAGTGACAGTAGTTCGATGGCAGTCGCCATGTTCTCAGATTCAATCAAATGATTTGGGTCGTGCAATGTCAATTCAGAGAGCAGAACTCAGTGTATTATCCCAGCCTGTGCTATCCCTTCGATGCGAATATGCCCCCTTAAAGATCAAGCCAGCCGTCCAGCCAACAATCCATTATCGCCTTTACCGTCCAAGTAGTCGCAATTCTCGAAATCGGTTTTCTTTTTGCATCCGGCTTCGATGTCGATGTCAGGGGAACAAGTTTCGGTCGGGAGGTTGTACTGAACTAGACCTGTCAGTAAATGTATATGGGCGAAAAGGCATGACTTAGGGAGTCTGACTTGCCACCGTGCTGTGAATGGTGGACACATCCCGGTGAATGAATTCCTCCGCTTCGGAGACAATGATGCCGTTTGGCGATGTCCAAGGTGTGGGTTCCAGGAGGGTAACGGAGTGCGATTTAACGCTCGCCTAGGTGGGAAGTCGTGCCCTCAACTCCATTCATCGTGAGCCGTGCCTGCCGGTCCTTACAAGCTTGAGCCACCATGATATCGATCACCTTCTCCATCGGTGACACGTCGGAATCGCGGTTGGCATCAGTGGTACGAGAACCTTTGGCGTCGTTGAGAATTTGTCGCATCGTGGCTGCTTCACGTTGCGCATCTGCAATGATATTCTCCAAGGCAGCGAGATTCTTCTCCATCTGACGAATAGCTTCTTCATTCATCCCAATGTGCTTCGTATCGGGTCGCTCGCGCGAGTCGTTCTTGTTTCCCTCAGGGGACATGGCGAATGGATGTTGTTTTTGGAGATAGAAGAAGGAATGGTAGAGTGTGCTGCACTGAGTTGTGAAGGAGAAGGAATGAGAAGGGAGAGAAAAAAAGAGCGGAGGAGAAAATTGGAAGGAGGTGAGGAGGGGAACGCAACAGATTGTGAGAGGCGGTTGCCTGCACTGCAAACTGCCGGCAGACATCGCACTACTCAAATCAATTAAGCCGACATAGAGCCACATTTATAAAACCTGACCGCCGAAAGCATAGAGAACAAAATGTTCATTCACCTTATGACTACTTTGTTCTGACAATTTCTGTTGCCTGCCTGACACGCGCCACCTACAGCGACGGCGACCTTTGGAAAGAGCGTCTTGCAACAGCCCCACAGTCCCCGATCTTGTTCTTCTCAGTACGTTCGACCTCATCTATCTTCTGAAGTCCTCCAGTCTCTTGATCCTAAAGCTGCAAAAGTCATGATGGCTTCGAACATAATGAACTCCAACAATCCCTCCGCCTTGCGGATTTCAACCCCGCTGCTATGCACCCATCTATCCGTATTTACCTTATAGCATGTCTTCGAGACCTATGTCCTCGCCTAAAGAGTTACTGTTTGGCTCGTTGGTAGGCGAAAACCATACGCTGGCGAAATTAAAAGGTATACGAAATCAGAGACCGTCGAGTTCGTGGATGATGGATCGGTGAATATTCGTGTCAGATTAATCAGGTACAAAGGTATTCCTAGCAAAGCCTCAGTCAAGGGATCTTTTGAAATGACAGTGATCGTTTGCGTAATGGTTTGCTTCTTCTCTGTGAGAGGTTAGCTATGGATGTCCATGACTGAGAAACACTCGGCGGTTGCAGTCATGGTTTCATATTGAATCACTTGTTTTGAGTAACGCAATGTCAATTTAGAAGGCGGAATCCAATGTAGTATTCAGTGGCCAGTATCCAATTGATACGACACAGTTCCAAGGTCCCTCATTTACCACACCAACCGTCCAGCCAACAATCCTTTTTTTCGCCTCGATCTCGCTATGGGAACTGTTTTCGGCCGGACAGATGTAGGACTGGATCTGTCAGTATATGTTTACGAGCAGAGAGGCATGACTTATAGTACCTGACTGACCTATGTCCTCAAGACTTACCACCACCAGGCAGTCTTTTTCTTAGGGACGTCCTCCTCAGGTCCGTTGTCATGGGGTCCCTCGCTATCGGGCGCCTCCCGTGCAATCGCCGTCTCTTGTACCCCAGAGTACTTCTTTACACCATCACGGGACTCGTCCAGGAGTGCATCGGTGTACCGAGCACAAAGGACGTCGTCGAGATAATGAAAAGCTTTAGACACGTAGTACCTCTCTGCTCGGATAATGCTTGGGGCGAAGGCTCGTCGAGCAAATTCCGGGTCGAGCTTGGCAAGCGGCGAGTTGACGACAGGCGAGTCACCAGATTCTTCGACATCGTCAAGACGCTGTCGAATCTTGGCAGCTTCACGCTCTGCTCCAGCGATGATTGTCTCCAAGGCCCTGAGGTTGTCTTTCATTTTGGGGATATCGTCTTTGTCGACCTTTGTCTGCTTTGTATCGGTCCGTTTAGAGCTCTTAGCCCCAACGCTCGGGTCGCCTCCAGAGGACATGCTGGATGGATGTCTTTGTTTTGTGAAGAGTAAGAAAAAATAACAGTGCGTTGTTGGTAGTGTGATGTTGAAGTTTCTGAGATCACTGCGCGGAGAGAAGTTGATGTTATTGTCTAGCCCCACTGTCAAATTGTCTGCATTTCTGCCAGCTGTTGGCACTGCACATATCCGACCTCTGTTGAAACTTGACAGCCGGCCGTCACTGTCACTGAATCGATGTGCCTTACCTAGCAACTGCATAACAACTAGATCTGTTCTTTGAAGTCGATCTCCATCGTCATCTTGCTCGAGTGCTCAACAACAATCACTGAAATTTACTCGCAAGGCGACAACACAATGGACAACACCAACAGAGCTCCTCTTGCTCCTACCAACACTACCACTACCGCCGAGACTACTACCACCACGACTACAACTGGCACCACCATCACTACCACCATCACCACTACCACTACCACTACTATTACCACCACCCACCCTGGAAGCGACGATGTCAACGGCAGTAGCATTGAAACACTAAGCACTGGATCGTCTGGCTCTCCAGTGAACGATCGAGTCCAGAATAACCCTTTCGATTTTGTCGCTCCTGCTCCCACTCCTGCACTTCCCGCTGGCTCTGGCAACAATCCGCCTACCACAAACCCTGGAACCCGAACCACGGGCCTGTCTGGCTCTGGCTTTGGCCCTATCATTCGCGGTCGTGGTACTGGCCGTGGACGTGGCCGTGGCAATGATCGTGGTCGTGGGAATAGCGGCAGAGGGACCTTCACAGGGATCACCGGGAGGAATGAGCAGCGCTATGTCGCCCCTGTCGCCCCTGCTGCTGATCGAGCCATCCTGCCAGGCTTCATGCCCGGTGGTGGCATCAACACCACCGATACCGCCAACAGACGACCCGGAAGCGTCCAGCTGACGGGCAATATTGAGCGCGATACGCTGGCTATACAGCAGGGCTGGACCGAGGTCGGCGCTGGCTATCAATTCATAACCGTTCGCACTGTTCCTCAGAGGGCTCGGGCGCGTGCGAGACAGATGCAGCTAGAAAGAAGTGTCATGTATACGGAGGAGCAAATGGCTCGGCGTGAAAGACTCCGGGCCTAGACCAGATCGTCGATGTCCCCAGGGAAGCGGTCACCGTCGATCATGCGGAAGAGGATGGTGCCTAGATAACCACAAGCTTGGGCTGAGCATGGATGTAATATAAACTGATTGATGACAAGAAGTGGAATATTAAGTGTATGGTATTGGGTATCTATCATGTCTAACGGTAAAGTGTCTATCCCATCTGACGCAAACTCTCCTCATCAAGTCTCCAAACTCCTCTAGTCTCTTGGTCATAAAGCTGCCATTTTGTCCCCTTCGCCAACCGATGGAACACCTCATGCTCATGACCTGGACTATTCCTGAACAAAGCGGGCTGCCATGTCTTTCCTGACGCCTTCTCCTCTCTTCTCTTTTGCCGTTGTGCCTCCTCGACCTTGTGCTTAGCTGCCGATGCGTCGCGATAGTTTCCTTGTGCCAGAGATGAAATGACGTCTCCCCATGCTCGTCTTGATTCTCGTGGATCTTGTTCTTCTGTAGGTCTAATGTTCATTGATGAGTTCTCTTGCTCGACAGTGTGTGTTCCCACCAGCTTGCCATTCCTATCGGTGATCTTCCAGCCCTCGCTCCAGACACCAGAAAGTTTGTAGCAGATCTTTCTCGGTTGGTCTTTGTGATAGACCTTCGCCTCGAAAGAGTTCTTTTTCCCTCGGAAGAACCCGGCTCCCGAAAAGTCAATCTCAGAAACATATCCAGAGCTCGAATTGATCGTGTATGTGCCGGTGATCTCAGGATAAAGACAAGCAGACATAAATCCTCGGACAGTGACGTCGGTTAATGGTACCAGATAATCTTCGTTGAATCGGTCAAGATGTATCACCGCGTGGCCCATTTGCTTGATGTTGATGTTCCCATTGAATGTCATCTCGACCCGCCCATAACCATCTGCTCGAATGCCGTGTTCCTCGCTGGCGATATGCATGGCGGTAATCGGTGGATGATGGCTGACTTGCTCAACGACTAATCTCGTATCGCTGTTATTCTCACTCCAGGATGCCAGGAAAATTTCGCCGAGAAACGCGTTGAGAGGCTTCTTGATGCTGACATTGGGTGCCCCAGCGACATAGAGTTGGCTCCGAAGACCGGCGAGAAACAATTGAAGAACTGAGAGACTCCGCTTTGCTGGGTCGAGTTCTTTCGTTGGAGCTGTAAAGAGGCATGGTCGCTGTGCCCAGCTCCCGGGGTTTTCGACGACCGATGATGGAGCGAGGAAGAATGGAGGAGCTGTGACGTTTGCGAGGTCCAAATCGCCTTTCAGTGATGAGAGGAACTAGATAAATCATTAGTTGATATTCAATTGGTGAGTTACCCTACACATACCTTGGCGAGATCAACAAAACGTCTCCCAATTGAAGTTGAATCATCATGAATCGTTCCTTGAGTCTTTGGAATAGGTGCCATGATTGCTATGATTGTTTCCGGTGAAGAATTTCGTTTCAATTGATACCTGTCGTCTCTTTATATACCAAAGTCAGTTTCACCTCTCAAACTCGTCTGTGTCTCATCACATGCTTCAATTGTGTTTCGGGCCCACAGCCCCGTCTCACCCCGGTAGACTCGTACCGAATGCGACCTAAACTCGGCCGACTTAGTTAAGAGCCGGGATGTTTATTCGTCCGATAACAAGCGGAATAATTGAATGCCGTCGGATGTCCAACTGCCGATGACTTGGTGCGTCATTTCGAGGCTTAGTTGGCGCTTCAAGATTGGTGTTTTGGGAATCGTCAACCACCATGATAGGGCTGAGATTGGTGCTTCGACTCATCATTCCGTGGCTGCGCTGGACAGTCAGCATCCGGGGAAGCTGAACAATTGGCCTCTGACTTGCGATATCAAGACCGAATGTTGTAGAGTTTCTTTTGGCGGCCATGGCGCGTCGTCTCGCGCGTCATCTCGAAAGCTTTTGGTGGGTTCGCGTGGGCGTGAATGGCAGGAGATCCCTGTTTGTCGGATGGTTTTAGCAGTACGGATGTAGGATGCGCGATGAATAATAATCGTACTAGATTGATGGTATGAGTCGAATGAAAGCTCAATTTCGTAGTCGGTAAGGTCAGAGTGGTGTAAGCACATCGAATGCACCGTCGGACAACAGCCGCACCGGATCGCTGACGTGCCGAATGCCCTGCATTCTTGTCAGTGAGGTGTCGCTATGAAGGGCGCCAGGATACAACGATCCCAATGCTCAATAAGAAGTGTTCCAAATCACTTACCAGCCGAAGGCTCGGTATTCTCGTCGACGTCGGTGGTCTCATAAGTACGCTGTCTCAATCGGCGGGTTGTCCCCCAGGGCGCCATCATGAACTGACCTATGCTTGCAAGAAGCCCACAAGATCACTTGTAAGACAAAAGACCAGTATTCCCGTCGGCGAACTTGATCTAGTCTTATTGTTAGGTCGAACGCGCGGGGGAGGAAGAGTTGTGCTGTGTCGCCCACAGGATTCTCGTCCGCATCGGTCGCATCGTGGGTAAATCGTCTCAATCGGTACTCGTCATACAGAGCATCGCATTGGATCAGCCTAAATGCTCGAAGAGAGTCGTACCAAGTCGCTTGTGCGTCGAAGGCTCATCACGTTGGAGAGGTCTAGAGAATGTCAGTGGCGGGTCAAATGCGTGGTGAAAGATGAGCCATGCCTGATCTTGCGCTCTGAAGGCCTTTCGTTTTTGTCGGCATATGTAGCGTCGCGGGATAGTCTCCTCGGTCGGCACTGTTGCGAAATCAGCTTCTTCAGTAATCCTGAGGTCCCAGAACTCCGATGGCGGGACTGCAAGTATGCTCTCTGGTATTGACCAACCCAACCCAGTGGGTTGACTCGCACACGGTCGCAATCCGCTAAGAGCCCTTCTGGGATGGTGACGTTCATTGCGCATTATCAAGCAGGAGTTCGATTAATGAACTGAATATGAATTCTTGACGTGGTGGTGATTGAGCAAAGTCAACTATGATCTGGCGGCGATTGATTGCGTGCTCGGTGTTTGGGTGCCAATGTCCGCGGGCGACAACGACGCCTTGCGGCGTGGACCAAACTAGAGAAACATGAGCAGATGAAGCAAGTGTTTAATGCAATACAGACCTCGATGTTTAAAGATCGTTGGAAGTGGTAAAAAATGGAAGTTGTTAGTAACGCAGCGAAAATTTCTACCTTTGCTCGGCCACCACCGCTCCTGCCAATTCTACTCGCGATTTTTCCACACACAAACACTGGATCGCATATTACTAAACTCAAACATCAATTGCTATCTTAGAGCCATACTGTCTAGGCTTTGCCTATCTGTTTGTTCCGACGGTCGCACGCCCAGTGTATAGACATAATCGAGACACGCTCAATCTCTCTACCAGGAGCCTCAAGTGTCGGAAGCAACGCAAAGTGGTTGACAGAAATCCACAACCCAGATAGTAGTAGTGTACCAAGATTTCATCGTAGTTCCATCCCTTTGTTTCCATCACGATGTAGTACTAAATGTGTCTCATACCGATTATAGTGGTCACATCGTAGCACATACCCCAAACCTAATCTGCACTCATTCCATATCCATGCAGTGTACAGTCGTTGGACTTGATGACCTATCGCCTGTATGGAAGAGAGCGTCTCATATCTTGGGTTTCCCAAAAATGGTCAGGGTCGACTTTCTGGTCGCCATGGAGTGTTACAACACGTCGAGTGTTGCTAATCGTGTTGAATACACTCTTGATCATGGTGTGGTCGAGTCTCGTTTCCCCGAATTCCGGGTCTTGATCGTATGTTTGCTTTGGTGTTTTAATGTCTCCGAATATCAGAAGACCAGATCGTTGACGTGTCAAAGCGACGTTGAGGCTGCGCTCTTCTGCGACGAACAGAGGACCAGTATCGAAGTCGACACACAAAGCCAAAATCACAATGTGAGCTTCACGACCCTGGAACCGATTAAAAGTAGAGAGTGTGATATTTCTGAGCACGTTTTCCCTTCGGAATCGTCTCCCAATTGCCCCCAAATTTGCTCGATATGGGGTCAAGACGACAATGTCTTGAGTGGGCAAGTTCAGGGTCTTGACCATCTTCACCAGAAACGTCGCAATCACATCGGCCTGTCGTGGATTGAGGCGGGAAAGACTATCTAGCCATTCACGACAGGGGCATTGTTGACAGTCGAAAAACACAGGCTGCAATGTGTTACCGGAGGGAATGTGATACTCGGCTTTCAGATACTCTTCAATTTTGAGACCAAGGCTGAAGTCCACAGGGTTGCACAGCGGGCTGTACTTGAAGTGAGGCCTGAGATTCTGATAAACAGTGTTCAGGGAAAGGTCAAAGAGCCCTTCGGCCATGCGATGTTGGGTGTACAAATGGAACACCGGCCATCCTAGATGAATGAACCAGGAGAGCCATGATATCTGCGCAAATTTGGCGAAACGATTCGTCGGAATGGGATCCCGGGGCTTGTTTCGAAGGCGGTCCCGAAAAGGTATCTGACTGTCAAGGCGCCTGTCGTGCTTGGAACGATCACCATGTCGCAGCTCGAAGGCGGTTGCCAGATTAGGAGCAAGTTGCTTGGGGTCACCGATCGCAACCATCGGCCGAGGGGTGTTACCATACACCAGTAACGCATCAGAGCAGAACAACGTAGCTGCTTCGTCAAACACCACAGCTCGAGCTTTGGCGTTGTTGAACATTCGATAGATCCAGGAACCCGAGGCCCCTGGGGTGGTCGCAACGACATTGGCGCACTGCACCACAAGCCCCATCAACCTGTTTAGAGCTTTTCGATAAGAGTCCCGTGTCTCTAAACGTGTGTATGAGGAAGTAGGCCTAATACCTCGAGCAAGTTCAACAAGCTGACGAAACGCTGACAGTTCAGGATCGTTTGAAGGCGACGAGACGAGTTCGTTCAATTTCTGGTGAAGATCCCAAAGTTCGGAATTGTCATCCACCGTCAATGGCGGTACCCCGTTAGCCCCGAGCGCACGCAGCGTCCACCAACATAAGGAGAGCTCGAATCGCCAGGGAGATGGATTCCAGATAGTCTCCTCCTTGAAGGGCTTGCCGAGCAGAGACAACATACAGTTGTCGGCCTCAATGTGGAGACTGTATCCCCGCATCGCCATGAGGTGCTTTGCATGGCCTTGCAGCTTCGCGGTAACCTTCTGGGCCATATCGTCGATACGATCGAGAATGTTGTCAGTTGAGCCGTTGGAGGCTGCGGCGACATAGACTTGCTGAATAGAGCTGTTGAAGCACATGGCTATGACCAAAATCGCGGCAAGGTGAGACTTCCCTGTTCCAGGAGGGCCAGACACCAGCCCGAGACCAAGGTGCAATTTGCCGAAATAATGCTGCACCCTTTCCCTGTCATCCTGAAAGACCTGATCAAGGCAGGCTTTCTTTATATCGGCAGGAATACCGTCGAGAAGGTCGAAAGTAGGAGTTTTGACGTTGATGCCCTGCCTCTGCAGTGACCAAAGCCCTTTGCCGATGAGCAACTCATTGAATACCGCCTGCGTGATGGAAGCATGCGAGTTTGTCTCCATAGACGAAGGTGAAAATTCGAGAGAACTCAAGTTGTTGATAGCAGATACACGCCGCTGCTCGCCGTGAAGGTTGATCTGGCATTGAAGCGTCACGATGCTTCGCTTTGACTTCTCGTCTGTCGCTTCGTAGTTGGGATAGCTCAGCGGAGTAAAGTCATGGCCAGGTTGCTTCGGCTCCGGTCGAGTTAATAGCAGTGGAAGTCGGCGGTTGCAGTCCACTCCCGCAAGATGGTCCGAGGAAGCGAAGGTCAAGTGAAAGGCTTCCCAGGCTGCGTGTTTAGGTGACTTGAAAGTCACAACTAGTTTGCTCGCGTCTCCCTTTAGGGCGCGACGGGCTGCGCGCCAGTGTTGGACTTGCTGTTTCCGAGTGTCAAAAGATGCGGATCATATGAGACGAAGTCACTTACAAATTGCTTTGACGGCTCGAGTAAGCAGACAAACTGCTTTGTCTTCTCATCTGGCTCCTCGCCGACCTTCTAGATCAAGCAGGGTAGCTCCATGTCCTCAATTTGTTCCAAATATCTGCTGAAGTCCCAGACATCTTGGACATGGCATTGGGTAAGCGCTGTGTCTCTTTCGTTCGCGTTCTCAAAACGAATACGTGGTTGAAAGAAAGTGCCTCGCTTGTTGGGTATTTGTTTTGCGTATCGATCCATATCCCAAGTGTGACTAAAAGAGAGGTCAGATTGAACTGAAACGAAGGCCTCAGCTACTTACGTGTCTCCAAAGTCAAAGGCCGTCTCCCTCCGGCGAACGTTGAGAGACCTGGTAAAAGATCGAATCTGATCTTCTGGTGCTGGGATAAGGAGGGTAAATTCTGTCGCCTGGAGGATTTGATCTAGTGAAGCCACTTCGCAAATCTGAGCCCCATCGTTGATCCATGAGTCCACTGTAGCATTCGCACCGTGGAAAGGAGTACCAAAGCCGATGACTTCAACACTGTAGTTCTCGTTGAGGGTGAACTTCACCACGTATGCATCAGGGACCTTTTGGCCAGTCGTTGCGAACAGACGTTTGGTTTCGTCGGTGACCAGTGCCTGACTTGTCGTCTGAAAGCCCCCTGGGGGAAGCTCGATCATAATATGGTGCATGTTCGAGTCAGTCAATGCGAGGTCTGGACTGTACCATGTCCAGATACCTCGATCAGGGTCGCGGGGAAATGAGAGTTTGATTCCACCGCGTGTGAGGTTGACGAAAACATCTTGGCTCTCTGGGTCTGATGGAATCGCTCCCGATGCGCCTTCTCCAGAAGGAGGCGGAATTAGCAGCGTGCACTTCAGCTGGGTGGCCGCCATGATGAGAAGCTGCAGCAGCGACGATGAAGAAAGTAAAAGAGCCAGGCGCAGAAGAATGAAGAGTTTGGAAGAAAGAATGAGGGAGACAAAGAAAAACGGAGGTGAGAGTGGGAAGGAGATGAACGGGGCGCAGTGATTTCTGGAGGGCGGCTGCCTGCAGTGCAGGCGGCTGGCAGAATATCCTGGTGAATCACTAACCCTAGCAACAAGAACTTGGCCAATCTCGCAAGCCTCTGAAAATTTTAGGGAATAAGAATTGACGAGGCTGGCATAATTCTCAACCTTTCACTTCGACAACACCTCATCGACTCGCCTGTTTCAGGACCGATCGCCAGACCTCGAACAGCGAGGAAGCTGGGCTACCCAATCACACCAACCTCTCTCACTTCCAACGACTCACCGTCATTCCCTGTCCATTCACAAACAAACCATCAATCCAAAATGTCCACTAATGCAGACAGAAACCGTCCGGCTGAGCGCTCCTCAAGCCCTCAACGACCGGATGCTGAGCATGTCGAACTCGGTGAGGAAGAAATCGACAAGATGAAGACGGATATTTTCAACTTGGAGAAGGTCATCGCAGAGGCCCAGCGCCAGGTAGCCGCCAAACGAGAGCGTCTCGGGCAGGCCAAAGACTCTGGCAGCGACCGTGCCAGCCGTTACGACAACCTTCCGCCGCTCGAGCCTGGCTCAGCGCTAGCTATATCCACGGCCATGGTACAAAGGAGAGTTATCGTCCGTGGCCTGTCCTACCTCGATAATGCCCTTACGGTTGAGCACTTCCACTACCAGGAGACGTAAGTTATGTCTGTTCACTCGAGGACAAAGATTAACAGAATCAAGGGGACACGGGCTTGATCCAGCATCTCCCACGGGCTTGGAACCACGCAGTGGGCGGTTCCAGGTCTTTCCTCGTGACTCAGTGCAGGAGACGGCACCTGACTACAACGAACAACGTGAGAGCGTTTCGGCCGCTATCGACGCTTTGGCTCTGAGCCAGGAGACCGAAGACCCTGTGGACAACAACTCCCATCTAGGTGAACGTTGAGTGGTACTCTGTTGCCATCATGGGACACATCGTCAGTATTTTCGAAGATGTAGTGTTCGGTCATTAGGGGTGCCCGTAGATCTCGGCGGTGGCAGATCAGGCAATGTAAGTCATGCCACTTCACGAAGACATGATCCTAACAGATTCAGTTCTCCATCAACACGACCCCATGGCAGGATTAAGGCGAGGTAAGATTGTTCACTGAGGGTGAATTTGTTGGTCAATGGCGCTTAGGAGTATTCCATTAAATTGGATTGATAAAGACCATGAATACTACACTGAAGTTCTCCCTAAATTAATATGGCACTACTCAAACAAAGTGATTTGATCTGAGAGTATAGCGATAGTCACTGAGTCCGAAATATGTGGCGGCATTACTTCACCTACTGATGTTGATGAGCTTTCTAAGCATGCTTGAAGAGGTCTCCTGAAGCAACACCAGTTGGAGGCCAGTGTTAAACATTATTGACACATACCCATCACAGAGGCTACAGAGTCCACCGCCGGGTTATCATAAGTATTGACCACAGAGAACTCGAAAGACGAAATGGCTTGATCACATTATGTTCTTAGAAGTATGTAGGCTACTTTGTTCACCGTCTAAAGAGATAGAGGACAACCCCTTTGTTACCCACTTGTTCACAAGACCATGGCACATATGTAAGGACTTCGTGATGCTTGCTTTGCGAAAGAAACAATGAGAAACCAACTTGATCGCTCAACATATCGGAAACCCTCTCAATTCAATGCTTAGTGCTGCCTCAGCTACCACGCTGGTCATTTTCCTCCTTAGGGGCAGCCTTCAGTTCCGGGCCAGATTGCTCGACCGGGGCAGTTGCTGGCGCCGGGGTATCATACTCTCCCTCGGAAACCCGGGGTCCGGGGACATCCAGGCTCAACCTGGCCTCTGTAGGGTTGCGGTCGGGCGAGTCACTGTACATGACAGTCCTCTCCCAGTGCTTCTTTGCAGCCAGGGCGCGGGCCCTGTCTGGCAAAGCCTGAATCTTCGAGACATACCAGGTTGAACCGGTTTGTTTCATGACCTGGCCCGCGGCTACTGTCGCGTCGTGCGGGCGGTTGCTGATTATAGTGCCACTACCACAACTGAAGGAATTATCCCTCGCGACCCGGGGGGGGGG
>QGDY01000141.1:0-93540 GCA_004367095.1 Fusarium nanum
ATATTAGGAAATATTATAACTATTAAAGCTTTACTTAGTTAATATAATAGTAAATTTAAATTACTAATTTTATTAATATAAGAGAAAGAGATAAGTTTAGCTATATTATTAAAAAACCTCTTAGAAAGCTATGTTAATTTACTAAATAGGGAAGGCTGGACTCTTATTATATTTACTACTATCTTAGGTTATATTCTACTTATAAAGCTATTGATATTAGCTAGTATAGACCCTAGGTAAAAGGATAAAGACTTTAAGATAGTACTTTACCTTATAGTTAATAATTACTATAAGATTATTATAAAACATCTCCTGGAAAATAGGGTAGATATTAAGATACAAGATGCTTACCTTTCTATATCCCTTTTAAGAGCTGCAGAAATAGGCTATAAGGATATCTTAAAGCTCCTGTTAGATAGGGGAGCTAATATTAATATTAAAGACCAGAACAGTTAGATGCTACTCTTCTGGGCTACATACGAGGGTCATAGGTTAGCAGCGAAACTTCTCGTTAATGCTGGCGCTAATCTTGAATCAAAGAATCGTTTATGGAACTGGACACCGCTGAGGATAGCTATAAGACAGCAGAACAAGAGTATAATAAGTCTACTGGTACAGGAAGGGGCTCAGAGAAGCCGGTGGTATCACCTGATTTAGTCCACTAGGTGTAACAAGGGATGATGACGCCTAGAGCTCTTTGTATTAATTTATTAATATGTCTTAAAGTCTCTTCCCTAAGCTCGATGTAATTTGACTTCTAAGCAGAGGTAGTTAGAAGACTACCGTTTAGGAAGAAATCTTAATCTCCGTATTGGGATAAAGCTTTAGCCTTTCCAGGTAGCTATCGACACGTTTACGCCATCGGAGTCAAGGGAAAATTCCCCTTATTACCCCAGGGTATAGGTTATGCGGGGTTTGCAGGTCTGGGTCGTGCTAGTGCTACTCTAACTGACTTTAGCGTTTCGCCTAACCACACGCATGACTTGGTGCAACCGTGCTTTACTCAGAATGCTGGCGCTAGTGGAAAAATCTGGAGAATATGGGGTAAATCTTTACGCGCGGCAATTCAGAGTTTTCTCCCTGATTCATCTGCATATATATCGGCTTCCCCAGTCCATGGTTTCCCCAGATCCATCAGACAACAACCCCAAGATTCAATTGACCCTTGTGCCGATCAAGGCACCTGTTCTCAACCATGGGTCTCTCCATCAACAACATCTTTGCTGTCAACGAGGATCGGCCCACTCCCAAGGCTGTGTACAATTGGCGCGTCTACACATGTGCTGCCATCGCCTCTTTCGCATCATGCATGATCGGCTATGACTCTGCTTTCATTGGCACCACCATCGCCCTTCCTTCTTTCACCGAGGAGTTCGACTTTGCATCCTACGAGCCCGACCAACTCGCTCTTCTCAAAGCCAACATCGTCTCGGTCTATCAAGCCGGCGCGTTCTTCGGTAGTCTCTTCGCCTATATTACCTCGTATTTCATCGGTCGACGTTATTCCCTTATCGCTTTCAGCTTTGTCTTTATGCTCGGAGCTGGCATGATGCTTGGCGCCAATGCTGAGCGTGGCTTGGGACTCATCATCGGTGGTCGTGTTCTTGCTGGAGTAGGCGTTGGCGCTTGTTCCAATATGGTTCCCATCTACTGCTCTGAGCTCTCCCCACCTGCTATTCGTGGTCGCCTTGTTGGTATCTACGAATTGGGATGGCAGATCGGCGGCCTTGTCGGCTTCTGGATTAACTACGGACTGGCTGAGACCATGGCCCCCAGCCACAAGCAGTGGATCATCCCTTTTGCTGTCCAGCTTATCCCTGCAGGCATGCTGCTTTTCGGTGCCTTCTGGATTAAGGAATCTCCTCGATGGCTCTTCTCCAAAGGCCGACGTGAGGAAGCCATGAAGAATCTGTGCTGGTTGAGACAGCTTTCTCCCGAAGACCTTTATATCGTTGAAGAAGTCAGCTACATGGACCAGGAGCTAGACCGCTACAACCGAGAAGTCGGTCCCGGCTTCTGGAAGCCTTTCAGTGCACTCAAGAGCCGACAGATCCAGTGGCGTTTCTTCCTGGGTGGCATGATGTTCCTCTGGCAGAACGGGTCTGGTATCAACGCTATCAACTATTACAGTCCTACTGTCTTTAAGAGTATTGGAATCCAGGGCACCAATACCGGTTTCCTTACCACCGGTATCTTTGGCGTGGTCAAGACAACTGTCACTATTATCTTCATTCTGTTCTTGATTGAGACTGTCGGACGCAGGAAGCTGTTAATCATTGGTTCCGTTGGTGGTTCTCTTTGCATGTGGTTCATCGGAGCTTACATCAAGGTCGCCAACCCAGCTGCTAAGGTGGCTGCTGCTGAGGCCGCTGGAGCTGCCGCCCCTTCAATGTCAGGCGGTGGCATTGCTGCTGTTTTCTTCTTCTATCTTTGGACTGTCTTTTACTCGCCCACTTGGAACCCGATTCCTTGGGTTCTCAACTCTGAGATGTTCGACGAGAAGTCTAGGTACGTTACTAACATATCTTTACCTTGACACATGGCGAGGTTACTAACATCAAGCAGATCCCTCGGTCAAGCTTCCGCCGCAGCCAACAACTGGTTCTGGAATTTCATCGTTTCTCGATTCACCCCTCAGATGTTCATCAAGATGGGCTACGGTGTCTATTTCTTCTTCGCTTCCCTTATGATCCTCTCCGCCACCTTTGTCTTCTTCTTCATCCCTGAGACCAAGGGTCTGCCGCTTGACACCATGAACCGTCTATTCGAGATCAAGCCGGTATGGAAGGCCCACGGACAGCTTTCTGAGGAGTTGAGGCTGCAAGAAGATGAGTTCAGACGTAATGCTGAGGGTAGCAACATCAGTGCCGAGAAGGCCCAGGCCCTCGCTGATGAGCGTGAGGATGTCTAGAATAGAAGCATGGAAGGCATATCTTGATAGTAGATTTCCAATATTGTATTTAGTCTAGAGGGAAATACTTGGCTACTAATCATCGCCTAACATAGTTTAGAAAAACAGATGGATTAATATAAATTTCCTTCTAGTTGCGGATCAAAGCCCTTACATAAACAGTAACTTAAACGTAACTAGTCACAAGTCCCAAGAGAAGCTCATTCCAATTCAGGTCCACACCCTGTACTATACTACAATTTTATGTAGAGTTTAGCTCAGAATTGAAATAGCAGTGTTGTCAGGCTGCAGAACAGGGTACTCAATGGTTCCCTTAGTCTGAATAGCCGAGACGTACCCTAGCATCAGGGAAGCATCCTTGAGACAACTGTAGAGAAGCCCAGCTGCATCCTTGATCTCCACAGCCTTAAATTCCTTCCTCTCGGCAATAGGCCAATCCTTATTTATATTAACAAAGACTTAAGGTACGTAATCAAGTCATCGATCTTTAACCTTGAAGCCGAGGAGCTTAGGGAGCTAAGCAACCAATAGCCAATCCTTTCACTTAGTAACGATGGGCAACGCAGGAATGAGATGTTTCTCGGTGTAGCTATGGAGACTTTCGAGATCCCGGGGGAGAGATAGAAACCAGCATCTTTTAACGCAATTTTCCTTACAGGGTTGTATTGGAGGCGGCAACTCATAATTCGCGCACGAAGTAGGTCAATAGCAGATGTCATTACATGCTGTGATACTGCTTCCAAATTTTCAATATCTGGACCTGAAGCTACGGCAGCAGACTGCGCGCGGCCTCAAATATGACTAGTTTGCGGGCTGTGGACAACTAGTCAAAGTACTCTACGACACTGCCTCATGCACGTCTCAGTTGAGACATATTGGGCGTTATCAATTATGTAATTAGTAGCTTTGCAATCCTTTCGCCCCCATTTTCCGAAGCTATTGCGAGAGCCTCGGCAAGGTGCTGAGGCGTTGATATAGTGTTGTTGCCGAGATTGAGAACCAGCTTTGCTAGCTGTATTGCCTCGTCAGTTTCGGGCATAGCATACGCCATTGAAGCAAGTGTATTGCCCCGATCCTTACCAGGTAGATCAATACTAGCACCGTGATCTGCAAGCAGTTTCACAATTTCCGTACGATATGCGGACAAGGCGGCTTGCAAAGCCTTGCCCACCCTTTGCGCGTCATTTCCAGCACTATTAGCAAGTAAAGTCTTTACTACTGACTTTTGGCCACCCCTAGAAGCCAATTCAAGAGTATCGCTATACTTGCCGCTGCTGGCAGTGATATTGGCGCCATTCTTATCAATAGCTCTACCACCTTTTCAGGGCCAGCAGCCGATGCTGCCTGCAGAGCGCTGCCATCCTCCCCACCTTGAGCATTGATATTGGCACCTCGGTCTAGCAGCAACTCAACTAAACTCGCATCATCGCTGGCGTTGTTTTATCTACTAACTAAAGAAAGGGGATAGTAGAGAGAAATAGAAGTTTAATTACTAATCTGCTGGTAATAATGATCTGTGCCCTTCCTCTTCAGTGCGTTAAGCAATACCTTGATAGCTTTATCTAGAGACTGGTGAGCATAACGCTGTCTTGAGATGTCTGTCCTGACTTACTTGTTTCACGGAGGTGTTCAACCTCTGCAGGGGACCGATAAACATGCTTAAGAAAATCCACAAGTCCCTGAAATGGTTCGGCCTTGAGCCTGAGGAGACTCTCAAAATAGACTGTAACCAGATATTCTTCAAAAGAAAGTCCGACGATGAAGAAATCTGCCTTCTCAAAGTTATACGTGTCACCGCTATCTTTATCCACCTCTTCTCCCTCACCCGCTACGTCTCCGGTAATCTCATCATCCTCATTGATGGTTTCGTAAACATCAACCTGAGACACCAAAACACAATGACCTCCAGCTGGGCTCAAATACAGATATGCAAAGGCGCATAATTGTTCCTCCAAGTGAAATTGGCATAAATGTCCTCCTTGGCCGTCATCGATACTAGAAGGACATTTGATCAGCTTTGATAGTTTGAAGAACCAGGTTGAATAGCTTGGGAATCGGTGGTGTAGTTTATTGCTTCGGACAAATACCTCAAAGCCTACAGGAACAATAAGGCCCAGTTCTTTGGCTTTCTTGAGTAGAGTATCGACTTCTGCCTTTGAAGCTACTGGCCAATCACCTTCATTTCCGTTACGTTCAGCCATAGTTTCAGCTATTTCCTCATCAAGAGACTTGAGCCATTTAAACGAGCCATCGAGGTCCATCCGGGTTATCAGATCCGGTGGTGAACATCGGATATACGGTCCACGTTTAGCATCCAGTGATAGCTCGTCGTAGTCCTTTCTTGGAATTTCTTGCTGCAATGAGATTATATCCTCACCGAAGGGCAGGATATGAGATGGATATGAAGGGCAGAGGCGACGGCTACTATGCGTGCTCTGTGGCGGGAATAAAGTAGTCATTCGTTTAGCGTTGCGAGTCCATTCCTTGTAGGGCTTGAATGCTGTTTCCGCCGCACTGTATAAAGCTTTGTTAAAAGTCCAGAGGACAGACAACATGTCGAAGGGATTGAGGTGTTGCAGAATTGCAACGGTAACTTCTGGCGGGAGGCTGCTGATTGATGGCATAGCTAAGTTCTGTTAAAAGAAAAGCGCTATAAGTATAAAAGCTAGTAATGATTCAGCGTAGTGAGACTGATGAGGCAGCAGGTAATAGGATCGGCTTTGAGCAGGGTATTGATATAAACACCTGATTAAACTCTATGATGTCCTCTATTGATACTTTATATTATCTCTTTCATCTTAGTTATAGAATGTAAAGAGAAAAGCAGTATTGTTATTTTCCTCTATTAATTAAAGTCCCCTTTCTTCTGTATTGCACTAAGCCTAAAATAACGCTAGCTAACCCTAAGTATAGAGTTAGGGTTTTTCTTTTAACTAATCAGCAGCTTGATTAAATATTACTTAATTTAACTAAATTTTAAGTGAAATTCTCTATTTTAGTAAACGATATCTGGCTAATTGCGTCTTAATAGTTCTTAGGCTTAGAGTAGGTCTATGATATTGCTAGAGACATCCTTTATATTACTTCTGTACTTTTCAAGGGAAGTCTAAAAGCTATTAGCGACAGTTAGTGAAATTGAAGTTAGGAATACTAACGTACCTACAAGCAGAGAATGCCACTCTTAATAGCTGCCTTATTATTACTTCTCTCCACTTGGTTAACGATACGGAAGTGGACTTCGCCCTTATCCATCGCTTCATTTAGGGCCTCCTGCATCATGTTATCAGTATTGAAGTTACGCCTCTTCAACTCCTAGACCAGGCCCTGAAAATAGGTAGTTGAAGATGGTAGTGCGAGATTACAAATACCGTCTCTAGAATGAGAGTAGGTTCTCGGATCTGTTGCCTAAAGCGAGGTCACTCTTGTTGGAGCAGGGGCAGTACAGATGATCCGGTTCCGCAGACCAAAGTTTCGTTGTTGGTCGGTAATGTTGACAAAGTTAACGAATCGAATCTGAGCATTGACCTCTGCCCCAGCTAGACAGGCGGCCTGTTGGTTGTCGGTTGGATTCTCAGTGGCAGTGGTTTGATAAGTCGGGTCGGGTCATTGTTACTTAAAATAGAAATTTAAGAATATACCCGAAGAAACTGCCACGAGTTTATGTCGCTCAACTTGCTATTAGAGGCAAGTCTCAACGCAACAGCAACCCTGGTATCTACAGCAGGAAAGACGCCAAGTTAAGACTAGGTAATGAGATATCACAGTATCAAAGATAGAGGTTCACAAGTCATAATTAGTAAAGGTCGGTATTAAAAACACAATTAACTAAGGAGTAGGTAAACTATTGTAAATAAAGAGCACTCCAATATTCTAATGCGTAAAACTAACAAATGAAATAACCTATAAAATGATATCCGACCGTTTATTCGATTTCAATGCGATGAGATCTGGGTGTAACTTTAGGAACGACTACAGTCAAGAGGCCATCCTTAAGCTCAGCGGTAACTGCCTCGTGGTTGACATAGGTGGGGAAGTTAAAGTAGCGGGAGAACTCCTTGCGATAGCCAGAGCGTCTTGGCTCTTCAGGCTGCTCAGGCTGCTTGTCTTTTAACTTCTCACTGAGAGTCTCAGGCTCTGGCTGGTTGCTGGCCTCTGACTTTCCTGATGCGTGGCTCAAGACTTCAAAGTCGTCACCATCGACATCGTCCTCAACAGTGGCCTGGTATGAGCTCCTGCTTCTGGTGTCTTCGTTGTCTGACTCGATGGTCGGGGTGGGAGCAGTCTTCTCAAGGGCGGTTTCATCTGCCTTGGGGGCATCTGTAAATCGCTCAACCTTGCCACTGACGACAAGCCTGGTAGGCTCAGGGAACTCGACAGTGACGTGTTCTTTGTTCAGACCAGGAAGTTCACCATAGATAACGAAAGAGTCCTCCGTCTCGTGAGCCTCAAATCGGGGCTCCCATGGGCGAGCGTTGACTCGGTAGGTGGGACAAGCAACCTCAGCGCGGGTCTTCTGCTGAGGGTGGCATTGGCGCTTTCGCTGTGACTGTTGGGGCTGCAGGACTGACTGGTCGAGTTCCCTGAGTAGATGGTAGAGTGGGTTTATTGGGGCTTGGACATGGTAGGCTGCGCGGGGAAGGAAGAATGCCATTTTGGTGATGTGTTTTGGTGGTAAACTGGGAAAGGTAATTGTAATGATGGTTCGGGCTTTTGATTGGCTGAGTGGATGCTTGTGCTTGGTGTAATTGATTGACTGACTTGTAAAGATACTGAATTCTGATAATTAAAAATTCACCAGGACCGTCGAAACTCATTTATTTATACAACGGTGTTATACATTGGGACTTAGGCAGCGTCTTCTTGCGCAAGACGTTACCATATCGAAGGGTTATGATCTTACTCGAAGCATCGAGAAGATCTACGGAACTCTTTGTGCTTAGTGAGACACCATTTGTCAGTGCCCTGTCCTTCTAAAGCCATACTCAGCCACTGTGGCGTCAGTGGGTGGTCGCTTGGAAATCCACTTTACAGATCCCCGCAGGGTGCAGCCAACGAATGATCCAGATTCGATTTAGTCCGAATCAATCAAGCTGAGGCGTACTGCTGATAAATGCATTTCCTACCCGATACCAAAAGAGCAATTATAATGAATTTAGGTTATAGCGACAGATTTTATATCTTTGTATCTATTAGGTCTTCCAGACTCAACAGCTAGTATGGCTTGGATTGCGATCCCTATTATCTCTTTCTTTCGTCACAATCGAGACTTGTGTCGCAGTGACGGTGATGTTCAATCAACTTCACCATCTGTTTGCTACTTGAGACATCTTTTAGTGTTGAGGCTTGCGAGCGGGGCGGAATAACCTGGCTCCGCTGATAGCCGTAGATCAACCGTTATCATCTTATGCCATCTTATCTCTGTCATCAAGCCACCTTATCGGTTAATTTTTAGTAGGATTTTTCCTAAAATTGCTATCGATTGCAATTAAGCTAGATGAAATTATTCTAAGATTATTACTAATAATATGTTCTTTCTAAACCAAGATGTACACGTATTAAGTGATTCCTTTAACACCTGTCGAGACCAAACTATAAACGAAACGCCTAGATCTCCTGTCTGAATGGAGGGTGTTGTGGGGCAGTAACACCATCGCATGAATAGCACACAAGGTACGGGCTCGAGGTAATGTCATCGCCGACTAGAACCTGCCCACTTGGAGATGTAACGGTGAAGGTAAAGCCGCCACCGTACTGCGCTTGACCATAGACTAAGCGAAGGGGGATATATACACCACTCGGAAGGTCAACCTCGAAGCTAGCACTTCCTGCAATGCGATCGGGCTGGTTGTAGAGGGCCTTGGCATCGGCGTTGCCTGAATTCCAACCAGCATACGCCTTTGCCCCAAGCCAGAGATAAAGTGCATCTTTGGTGTATGGGATTTTAAACTTGTATCTACCAGCGTCGCAAGTATACAAGTACGCATGATGATTTAGAGCGAAGTAGTCGAGGTCCAGGTCAGAAGAGCCGTAGATAGGGCCGGCTTGGGCACCGTTCCCGGGCTGATAGAGGCCACCGATCTGGCGGGTGGTCCCAATGTAGACAGGGTTTAGTTGTTTAAAGGAGTGAGGAACGAAAGAGGAGTAGGTAGTGTCGGTGTTTTGGGCAGGATTGCTGTAGTATGCCCAGTCGAAACCGAGGTTGTCGCAGCTTACAGGAGTAGGGCACGCAGCTGCACCCGTTGTAGATGCTTCCTCAGTGCTGGTGGGGGCCTCTAAAGTCGTGTCGGCAGCTGTGGTGGTCGTTGTCAACTCAACTGTAGGCTCCTCGGTTGTCTGAGAGCTCAGCTCAGTCGTGGAAGCGCTGGGTAATTCGCTGGTATCGGACGTCATAAAATGGTGGTACTTGAGTCAACCGCGGTGGATTCCTCTGTTGTAGCAGAGGCAACTTGGGTGGTTTGTGAAGTGATTGGCTTGCAAGGTCCAGCGTGAGCGCTGGCGCTTAAAAACACAAGCACGCTGAGAAGGGCCTTGGACTTCATTATAGCGCTGATGCGAGGGAGAATCATTGACAAGGGACTGGAGACTACTGAAAGAGTGATTTATTTGTAGGATGAAGTTCGGCACAGAGTAGGTAACGGCGCCCTAAAGATAAGGGCGTTGAAGATATTTTGTTGTAGAACTGGGCTTCTGGAAGGTTTGTTCTAGACCTGATAAGCTGGTGGCAATACGGTCTAAGCGTGGTGTAATTTTAATTCCCGTGGTGTGATTGGCGGGCCCCTGCTTGTGAAGCAATAGTTCTGAAAGTTAGCGGGACCTCCACACAATATTGACACTAGACCATGAAAGTGCCAGGGGAATAAGCAATGTGGAAATGACGATCAACGTCAGCCTGAATAAACGTGCTGCTACTAAAAGAGCTGTTTCCTATAAGAAAACATGCCTGTAAACTAAATCAATGGTTCTTGCTACGTGTAGGCAGTGCTCCTTTGTACAATTACTTGACTCCAAAACCAGATAGGGATTACAAGTAGGTAGCCAAGCCAGAGAAGAGCAGACATAATCGCGAACTGTTCGAACACGCCCATGCTCTGCATCCAGGGAACTGAAGCATAGGACACACCAAACGCCAGGCAGTTCTTCATAACATTCACTAGGACTCCAATATCCCCAGCCCTTGGCGGCATGCTGTTCACAGAATAAGTGAGCAGAATATTCGCAGATCCCGTCAACCCAAAAGCGAGAAGTGACCATCCCACGCACACCTGGATCCAAGAATCGGGACGTCTTAGAGCATGCCCAAGGACTAGACACCCGGTAGGGCTGCTGAGGGCTCCCAGTAGCACCATGGGCAGTCTACTTCTTGGATCCGGTCCTGAAATGCTCATGCGTGCCGATCGGAGAAATAGAAGGTCCGCGAAATAGCCACCGAATGGAAGACCAACGAGGAGACCAAGTAGAGACGCAACATTTAGAAGACCGATAGAACGCGCTTTCCAAAGCAGAGGAGGCGAGGCGTAGATGAGAGAGATGAGAACCGAAGTGATAACTGTCCAGCCAATTGTGAGACCGAAGACATAGACCGTGACAAGGACTTGTGGTGCTGCAAGGAGCTGAAGTGGCTGTATAAGTAGAGAAGGCATTCTAGTCCACTGCAAAGGGATGCAGTCTAGACTGAAAGACCTGGACATCCATTCTTCTCTTAATGTCGTTGGAGACATCTCCGAGGCTGGGCGAGGGGAACCAGCATCTTCAACAGATGCTGTAGTCGGTTTATGTTCAATCGTGCCTCCGCCGCTGACCTCCTCGGGAGTGTTATGTCCTGCTTCATTAACCTCACGAGCTGTCTCTGGCAACATTATAATGGAGCAAAAGAAATTCAGACCCATGAAAATGGATATGATTCTCAAGTACCACCTCCAACTACCCAGGTCTGTTCCTATCGCTCCAGACACAATGGGTCCAATGGCAGAGCCGGAGGCAAGAAATCCCACGTAAACAACCATAGCTCGGCCGAGCTGATGGGTCGGAAAGGTCTCGGCGACGATGATTGGTCCAAGAGCCTCCACTAGACCACCAGCCAATCCACCCAATATACGTGAGGTTCGGAGGGAGTCGTAGGTGGATGCTTCACCGGACCAGATATTGCAAGCGATGAACAAAACGAGGGATACAAGGACGGTAAGTCGTTTCCCGAAGAAAGATGATAACGGCAAGGCTAGGAGATTCTATGAACGTCAGCTGTTTTCTTAGACAGAAGCAAGAGATGGACAGCTTCTTACCGACAGTCCAAGAGTAAGCAGAGCGTATGTTACCAAGTTGGATGCTTGGGACTGCGAACAATGCAACTCTTGGATGATCAACCCGAAAAGTGGAGAGAGACCGGCACACCACGCGTTTCCAAGAAGATTGTAGAAGCTGACATTGAGAAGGACCAAGATACGCCACCACAGCGGCCAGTCCTAGAAAACAATGTTTAGTTAGCATTTGCGACAAAGGACCTTGGTTAATATCGACTGGACATACGAGAGGAGACATGACTGCGCCGAAGGTCGTTGATTGAATGAACTGCGAATGGATTCTGAGTGGGTTACAGGCTGGTAATGTGAGAATGAGAATAGTGGGAGTGCCAAGTGACAACGAATATAATTGGACTTTTTGTACCTCCTACTTTCACGCGTTGGGTTAGCAATAATGTCTTAATAAGACGTCTGTTACAATTACGCAAGCTCATCTCGGGTTGGGGGCAGTCTTCCCGATTTTGCCCCGGGGACGCAACTACCGGACCGATCAAAACCTTAAAATGGGTTTACCCAGACTCTCCCCGCAATCGTGATGTGAGATTATCCGATGGGACCCAGAGACTTGTCGCGAACCAGGCTTTTTCTTTTCCGCTTCGCTTGAAAAACAAAAAAAGGAATAATAATCCACGACTGATTTCTCTGCCTAGATGAGGTCCAGTACTGCCGTGCTTATTAAGCCAGAGACTTCTTCCGAAACAGGGTATGCGATAAGAATTTGTCTTGCTTTTGTTAGTGTAAAAACTAACTATTTTACTACTGGGTACTATCTGCTGTAACCGTAAGAGGATATATTAAATGCGGTTTACATAGTTGGGTGCAATAAGAGCTATTATAAACATTGAAATTGAGATGGAAAGGTTGCTGGGTCAATGCATTGCATTTGAAACTAAACTGGGACTAACTGGAAGATGTGTAAACTGCAGGAAAGTGATAGTGTAAAAGGTGGCGATGATCCTAGTGGTTTAGGATAACGGTCTGCGTCTCACAAAATTCCTCAAGGCCCCATTCCGCCCCAAACCTTCCGAACCCACTTAACCCCGTGCCCCCATGTGGCAATGTCGGCTCATCGTGAACAGTAAGTGAGTTGATGTGAACAGCGCCGACGTGGAGTTTGCGGGCTAGGTTCAATGCTCTGTAGTGGTCTCTGGTCCAAATAGAAGCTGACAGCCCGTAACCACTCTCGTTCACAATCCTGACGGCATCTGCCTCATCGGCAATGGATACGATTCCAATGCAAGGCCCAAAGGATTCTTGCCTAAAGTACGCCATTGAAGCATTGACGCTGTCAAATACGGTTATTGGAATGAGCGGTGAATCGGTCTCTGCATCAAGGTCGGATGAGAACTGTACGGATGACCCTTTGGCTGTAGCGTCAGAGATAAGAGTCCGAATTCTTGATGGGCTCTTTGAGCCGATGAGTCGAAATTTCATCCCAGATCTGTTGGCAAGATTCTTGGTAATCTCGATTCTAAAATTATCCATGACACTCTCGTCAACAGGTACCAAGTCCGTTGACATACAGATCTGACCTCCCTTTAGTTTGGTATCTTGTCAGCATGAAGAGCGAAATGGCGATAGAACAAGGGCTTGCTTACGTTGAGAGCTGCGCCGGTGAGCACAGCTTCTGAAGCCTGAGCTAAGTCGCTGTCTCTTAGAACGATCGAACAGTTTTTGCCACCCAACTCGAGAAGGACCGGCTTGAGAGCCTGTCCAGCTTGTTGAGCAATACTCCGCCCCACTTCAGTTGAGCCTGTGAAGTTGACTTTCCGAATTGCATGATGTTGGATAAGATGTCTAACGATATCAGGTGCGTCTTCCGGTCGGTGGAGGATTAAGTTGACAACTCCCGGAGGAAAGCCAGCTTGTCCAAACATTTCGGCTATGAGGTGATGGGTGCGAGGGCTTAGTTCGGAGCCCTTTAATCGCATGTATTCAGTATGAGACCGGAGATGGCTTGGGTGCTGATGAACGCTTTACCTTGAGAATAACCGTATTACCCATTGCTACGGGAGCAATGACCGCTCGGAACCCTAGAAACAAGGGGGCGTTCCATGGAGCAATACCTAAGACAACACCAAGAGGGCGAGTGAAAACGAGACCGTATGATCCTTCCGAGTCGGTGTAAGGAATCGTACCATTCAAAGTCTTTGACGTCAGCAGGTACGCACACTCTTGGATATGTCTGATGCTGTCATTGATGTTGATTGCGGCCCAATCATCCGAGCAGTGAATATCTGACTTGATTATGGCTTTGACTTCATCTTGGCGCTTGGTAAGGTTCTGGAAGCAATGTTTTAGCTGGAATCTCCTGGAATTGACTTGAAACGTTTACCTCTGAGAGTCGGAGAAGTAGAGCACGCCTATGGATTGGGGACGTCGCTGACCATTCCACAAAGCCTCTGCTACAGCTAGCCGCAGCCTCTTCACAGTCGGAGATCTCTGCGCCTTGGAAGAATCCGCCCTCGAAAACGTGATGCCTCAGCGTATCAGAGGTCTTCAGAATGGGCTTCCCGTCGATGAGCATTGGGACATGTGCGAGTATGTACCCGTCCTTAGAGTGAGTGTTGACAACTAAGCTCTGCATTTTTGCTTTTAAATGTTCAACGATCTTGTATGCTGCAATGGGCTTTCGAAGTGGTTGTCAAATGGCCATGGCGTTGCTTTTCTTGCAGAATATCATTCTACACAGGGTGGACCTTGACTTCAAACTCAGGTCTCTGTGCGGTCGGGATACATCGAGGATAGTTCGGATTTAGTGGAAAGGTCGGAAAGTAGCCGGAAAGTCCTATATCCGGATCGGCTTCCGGTCCATGCTTCTCTCATGAACTGGCTAGAGCGCCTCATATGCCCGTCGAACAATATGTGGCCTTTTGGCGATGCAGCCGTTTGATCCATTGAAGTCTCAGTTTCAATAGATTGCGCAGCACCCAGTGTTTATGGAACCCGGTCGATACCATTTATGAGGCCTTGAGACGTAGAAGTAGTCGACGGGACGTTTTGCTACCAGTTTAACCCAAAGGTGCAGGATGTACTTGAGTAATCTATGTCCTTACGTATAAAGTGGCTTGGTAGTTGGGTACAGAGCGGGCAGACACAGGAAAACATAGCCCAATTTAGACGAATGGCCTCAGAATAGAATGACCGGTAAAGTGATTCGTCCAGCTCGAGTATAATAGACCCAAGCCCAGTATTATTATCTAAGAAGAGGTACGGAAATCCACAGAACCAAGGGAATCTTATTGCACAAGGCTCCATCTACAGCCCGTCTATTGTAATGAAAGTGGTGGTTCAACCGAAGCTTACGCTGACATTGCTATATGTTACGCCCGTTTACTCTGATACATAAGTCTCCACATCAACTCCCTCCACTCTGTAGAAGCCCAAAGCCTTGAGCATAGGCTTATCATCAAATCTATACAAATAGACCTGACCCTCTGCTCCAGCTTGGTGTTGGTACCTGTGCCAAGCTGGGATGCAAAACGTATCACCCTGCTTCCACATGAGTACAGAGTTGCCAACCTTGGTCGAACCAGAACCCTCGATGACATGATAGACTGCAGAGCTAGTCTCCCGGATTTCGGGAGAAGTGGCGTGAGGCAATAGCCTCTCTGCAGAGGCTCCGATAATTCTACCAACTGGTGAAGCTTTGTCAATAAGTAAAATCTTGATCTGATGCCAGAGAAACTTACTCTCTGCCCCATTTCTTTTCAGGTAGGGTCTGGAGACCCAACCATCGGTGGTCGCATCCAGTTGTAACTGCATCTTGTCCCACGGATAGACAATGTCGGACTCTGCAAAATCCTCGGCTGGGTATCGTGCGGAAGAATAGTGCTCCACAAAGTGTACAGGAAAGTGGATAAAACTGGGAAGGTCAAGTCCATCAAGCCAGATGACGGGTTGGTCATCCCCACCTTCCTCATTGGCTCCTTTCTTACCATGATCATGCCAGTTCCAGGTGGGAGTGACGATGACATCGCGAGGCCTCATTGGAACTCTTTGACCATGGACTGCCGTAAAGCCACCGGTGCCTTCAATGATAAATCTGCAGGCAAATGCGGTATGCCGATGGGCAGGTGCTGTTTCCTTGGGTTGTACTAGCTGAAGGCCAGCATACAGGGTGTCTGTGGTATAAGGCGCCTCTGCAGCTTGGATGTCAATAATCTGGATCAAAAACGAACAACTGGATGGCACGGTACCTCTTGCGGGATTGCCCAACATCAGGACACGGCGCTCAGCTTGTTTCTCCGTGATCAGTTCCCCTGCCTTGACGAGGTAAGGTTTGATTTCGTCATAGTTCCAAACATGAGGAATAGTCTGTGGATTGGGTGCCGGTGGGTTCAATCGCTGCATCTGGGCCCAGAGGGGAGATGTATTCGTAGCCCGGAGGGCTGCAACCAATTCTGCGGGATTCTGTATCAACCTGGCGGCGGCAGCAGCGTTGTGCTGTGGGCTTTCGCCCGCGCTGGAGCTGGAAGAAGTCATCTTGGGAATAATTAAGAGTATTGTTAGAGATCTTTTAAGGTTAGTAATAAAATAGTGTTTAATGATAGCGTCTTGTCTTAGGTATGTCAATATTCTACTTCAGGCTTGGGTTTATATCTCTGCCAACGAAAACGTCGTGGAGACTATTGTTATTTAATATGAACCTCTGTCTTTTGACATTGGGTTCGAATCGGATAGCGCCGAACCGGCAGAGTGGGGCAAGACATCTTCGGGGCATTGTCGGTACACGTTCCCGATGACTTCTGGTAGTTACTTGATAAAGATGAGATAATACTGAGAAATCAATACCGTATCCGTAAGGTAAATTGAAACTATTAATTTCACCTGTGCTCAGAATCGAAACATCTACGAAATGGTAGTTGCAAATGTAATCAGCAGGACTCAGCTGGTACGACCCTCATGGAAGGATATCCATCTTCGAGAGATTGGTTACTAATCTAGTCTTTAGGAGGTTGGCTATCCCTCGCGGTCCACAGCGCTTCTCGAGAGGATTCACCAGTCACATCAGCATGTCGGCGAAGAACAAGACTCTATCCATCAGCCTCAAGTCAAACTCCGTATCTTAGTGGTCGGGGCAGGTCTCGGAGGTTTGGCTACAGCGGTCGCACTTGCTCGTCAAGGCAACGAGGTAACTGTTTTAGAACAAGCAGCTTCTCTTGGTGAAGTATGTGTTATCCTTGATATCAACAGTGCATAGTGTGACAATCGACTGACGTGAAAACCTGCTTTTGATCTAGGTTGGTGCCGGCATCCAGATTCCACCAAACTCAGCCAGGCTGCTTCTAAAGTGGGGTATTGGTCCTTACCTTGAACAGTACGCCATCAAACCAGAGAGTATGACCTTTCGAAGATGGGAGAATGGCGAACCGATTGGCTACACAAAACTGGATCCTGACTTCATGGAGACGTATGGGGCACCGTACTTTGTCATCCATCGTGCTGATTTTCACCGTGCTCTCCAGAGCCTGGCTGCTAAGCATGGGGTAGAGGTTATTACAGGTAGTAGGGTCACTGACTACGATGAGGCAATCCCATCAGCATCGACATCCGACGGGCGACAGTACACTGCAGACCTTATCGTCGCTGCAGATGGCGTCAAGTCTCGAGCGCGGCCATTTGTGCTTGGCGGTCAGGATCCACCACCACAAAGGACTGGCTTCGCTGCTTATCGAGCTGTTGTATATACCGAGGACATGAAGGACGACAATGATACAGCTTGGCTTCTGCAGAGGCCTGGTATCAATATCTGGTATGTCATACACATTATACCTGCCCCAATCACGGTACCTCATTAACTGGTGGTAACTTAGGATCGGCGAAGATCGTCACGTCATGACATATTGTATTGCCGGTGGTAATTCATTCAACATGGTTCTCTCCCATATTGACCACTCCTCACCCAGCACATGGAATGCAACGAACGCACTCCAGGAGATGCGACAATCGTTTTGTAACTGGGACCCAAGGTCAGCTATCTCTACTCCGACCTGGATTCCACTAGCTGACTGTAGTTGCAGATTAGTAAGTTTGATTGACAAGATCAAGCAAACGGTCAAATGGCCCCTGTTAACTGGTGCTCGACTGCCAACATGGGTATCTAAGAGCCAAAAGCTCTTGATCCTTGGCGATGCAGCTCACGCTATGGTACCATATATGTCACAGGGAGCTGCAATGGCTGTAGAAGATGCTGCAGCTCTGGCAACCTCACTCTCAAAGATCAAGTGCAAGGAGGAGATTCCAGATGCATTGCGTTTATTCCAGGATGAGAGAATGAGTCGAAGCTATGGGATGCAAGCTGCCAGTCTGGTCAACGGAAGGATCTGGCACTTTCCAGATGGTCCATTACAGCAGGCTAGGGATCTGGGAATGAAGGCTGAAGTGGAAGGGAAACCTTTTGTAGAGAGTACAAATCAGTGGAGTGACCCGGTGACTCAACTTTGGGCTTATGGGTATGACGCAGAGAGGGCTATGGAGGAGTGCTGGAAAAGTGGAAAGACTCACCTGTAATTCAAAATTCGGGAAGTTGTTCAAGACGGAGATATATATTATTTTCAGTTGCATCTTACCGACTTCAGATATCGAAGACCAGTAATAATGGATAGTAAATATAATCTCATCTCCTTGAATTCACAATTGTCACTGCAAGTCGATATAGGTTAATCAATTACTAGCTAACTGTATGAATGTTGTAGTTACTGTAAATAGGTTTATGCAATAAGTTTCTGTCTTGCATTTCTTGGACTTTAAATGAGATGATGAGATATCTCGACACATAGTCTATTTTTCACACCTCAGCAACGGAAACACTTAAATAACTGCTAACTATCATATTCTGGGAACTAAATTCATTTTTAATGCTCGTAGTCACTGTCAGTTTACTCAAACTCTACCCCATTTTTCAAAGTCCCAATCTCGGTAATCTTCACTTCCATATTTGTCCCCGGCAGAAGGTACTTAGGAGGCTTCAACCCAGCCCCAACGCCTGAAGTTACCTGGTTAGTATCCCCTGTCATTCATGGAAGAAGTGCGGGCACACTTACCACCGGGAGTTCCTGTCATGATGATGCTGCCCTTCTGAAGGGTTGTGCCAGAGGATAAATGCGCAATAAGAGTGGAAATGGAAAAGACTAAATCATCGAGCCCCGTGTCCTGTCGCAGTTCTTTGTTTATCGTCGTCTGGAGATGGAGCTTCTCGGGAGAGGGAATCAAGCTGCTAGAGACGAGAGCAGGACCCAACGGAGCGAAGGTATCGAATCCCTTTGAGAACCCCCATTGCGGAACGCCACCAGCGAGGTTAGGGTCTCTCTGCCATTTGCGAGACGAGATATCGTTTCCTGCAGTGTAAGCAGCAACGTACTCGAGAGCTTCACTCTCTTTCACATTTTTAGCAGCTTTTCCGATAACCACAACCTGAGCGCAATAGTTAGCATTTGTAAAGTAATGTAGTGACTAAAAAATGGCTTGACTCACCAGCTCTCCCTCGTAGTCTGCTTGGTCATCTTGAGCAAGCTTTGGTATAATTACGTTGGTGCCATGGTCGGCTATTGTTGTAGATGGCTTTAAGAAGATGGATGGGAATGGCGGAACCTTACGCCCAGCTTCACGGACTGAGTGCATGGAACGTCAATATTTATTCTTTACTTGGCATGGCGGGACGGAAGTAAACCTACTATGAGTCGCATAGTTCAGCCCAACACATCGTATAATGGGGACGTCGGTAGATGCTAAAGGCCCGAGAAGAGTCTTGACAGTTACCACCTCATCCGTGACGCGTGTGGCACCGGTTACATTGTAGATGTCGTCTCCTTCAACTACCCGAGCTTTGAGACCTGTCTCTTCTGTTGTGTCGCCGAGATCAAAATTGGGGGAAGGGAGAATGGGCTCGCCCCTTAGGATGCGTCCATCGGTCGCAACAAAGCGAATCAACCGTTGCCAAGCCACTTTCATTGTGATTGCGTGTCGTGCTTGTATGTACCCTTTACGAGATTCACAACAAGTCAAGCTCATATCATACTGCAGTGTAGCGCTTGACTAAGAACTTACATATTACAGACTACAAGCGTCCTTCCCGATGGTTCCCCGGAGACAACCCACTATAACAGCCCCAGCAAAGTCAAAAGAATACGCCATGCATCTGATTGGTTGAATCGGCGATCTGCAACACGCTAGGCTGGTCTCTGGGGGGAACCCGTCTCGGCAACTGAGGCGGGCGGGGAACGTGCAACATGCCAGCCAGGGGAAAGAGCTACAAGAACCGGCTCTCCCAATGTTTCCCCGAACTGTTGTCTTTGTTGTATTCAGGTTCATAGTCAGGCTCAACATAGCAGTCAGTGATTCATGGCATCAAATCAAAAGTCTCCACCCAGATCTGGGACAGACAATACCAATCAACAACGACCAGCGGAGCCCCAACCTAAGAGACGCCGAATCGCGTTAGCCTGTTCAGCATGCAGAATTCGCAAATCAAGGGTACGACGTCCTTTTGACGAGCTTGCCTGGCCACAACAGCTGTTAACAAAGATACCATAGTGCAACGGAGGCCGACCACGATGCGACACGTGCGATAAACTCGGGTTTGAATGCACATATGAGCAACAGGAGACATCTGCCAACCTCCTAATTCCCAAAGAGTAGTAGCCCCTTGATATTCCCTATCTTCCGTACTAGCCTACATACCCTAGACCCGACTGCAGATAGCTGGTCTACCTACTGATCCCTGATGCTAGTGTGTTTGCCTCTTTGGAGCATAAAGTCCAGTTGCTTGAGACCACTTTGAAAGGTCACAGTGACAGACTCGATGACCTAGAGAATGTTCGCCCAGAGCAAAGAAGATCACAGGATCAACAGCATCAACTCCCAATTGTGGACGGTCGTCCGCCCGACAATTTTCTGGAGAACGATGATGTGGTCATCAATATCGATGGGATCAAAGACAGCTCCAACGAACACAGAATGACTGACGGAATGGCGGTATCATTTGTCGATGAACAGGATTGTGGCTTTTTTGGTAGGTGTACCCAGAAATAAGCGAGCATTGCCAGCTAAATCAGCCGGCGGATATTTACATTCCTTGCTGTGTAGGCCCGTCCTCAAACATTGCTTTCATGCGACATATATTCAGAGCAGTCGATAAGAGAAAGCAGTTGATCAATCACCATTCACCCCTGACTACAACATCCGAGAAAAGTACTTATGAGGGAAGTCTTATAAGTAGCTCGAACAGGCTGGCCACGGCTTCAGTGGGAGGATCGGACGACGCCGGTAAAGTTGATGCCAATCGGTTACCCCCAGATCATGAGATGCAGAGGCTTATTCGAGCATACTTTTCCAACACGGGGATTCTATTTCCATACATACACGAGCAAGGCTTCCTCGACACATATCATCAATTTCGACAGAGTGGCTTTCGAAGTAATGTAAGCCGTACTTGGCTGGGCTTGCTTAATATGGTTCTGGCTATGGCTACCTGTACTTCTTGTTGGGAGGAATCTGGAAGCGACTCCCATTTTGAGCAATCCGATATCTTCTATCGTCGAGCTCAAGATTTATGCCAGACACAAATGCTCCGAGGCACTACCCTCGAGATAGGTAAGTTCTTTGGTTATATCTTTCACGAATCTGGAACGTTGTAGAGTTAATCGATCGCAGTCCAATATCTCCTTTTAACAACCCAGTACCTGCAAGGTACCCATAGATCTGTCCAAACCTGGACCATACATGGACTTTCCGTCAAAGCCGCCATGTCTATTGGACTTCATTCCAAAGACATTGTCTCAAAGTTCACCCCTCTTCAGCAAGAGATCCGGAAGCGTACATGGTTTGGGTGCATCCTCCTTGATAGGTCAGTATTCTCAATCGAGTCCATGTTAATCAAACCCTGTCATGCCACCTGGGACTACCTACATGGTTGATCTATTGGTCTGCAACTAACAAATATACGCAGGAGCCTCAGCATGACCTTTGGGCGCCCATGTACGATTCCAGAAGAATATATCCGACTAGATTTACCCGAGCATCTACCTCTGTATACTTCCGTCTCTGACGAAGTTCAACGTCTTAGCACCGAGTTCTATAACGCTTCCGTGTAAGATACATGCTACCCAAGGTGTGTCAGTGCTTACTTTGGCAGATCAGCGTACAGGGTTATAGGGAAAATAATAACTGCTCTGTATGGCAATAACCTTGGATGCGATGCCCAAGTTTCGAGTACCAGTACCATGACAGCTATCATTGAGTTTGAACAGGAGCTCTCAGACTGGCAAGGCAGCCTGCCAGTACAACTACGTCCCTGTAGTGCCGACGAGTTGTCACAACTTACAGATATGGAGGCACAGGATACCACGATTGAACGTTTTCGAGTCATTTTGACACTACGATATTTGAATGCCCAACTCCTCCTCCACCGCCCCACGTTCATTCGATCGCTGAGCGCCTTAAATCGGCAGTCGAAGGTACCTTATCGCAACTCAGGCTCTGTCAACAACATGCAAGCCAACTTTGACAAAACATTCGTCCAGGAGGCACAAACTATGCTGGATATTATCCATGTCCTGATGATGAGACAAGACCATGGTCGCCACCTTATTGGCGCTTGGTGGTTCACTCTTTACTATGGTTAGTCTTGTCAGCCCATCTATCACGATTGAGTGCTACTATTGACAAATCGCAGCGTTCAGTTCGTCTCTCGCAGTCTTCGGGGGTATGTTAATCGCCCACGATTCTACGGATGAAACGAGAGTCGAGAGTCGACATGGCCAGGCTGGCCGGTATTTGAATCAAGGATGCGAGGCCATGTTACGACTCAGCAACGATAACCCGATTGTTTTACGTTGCGTGGGGTTCTTGCAACAACTTCTCAGAATAGTCAATAACTGGGGTAAGTCTCACTGTTCTGTGTCCAATGTTCCTTCAGCTCAATCTCCATATCTCAGAACCGAAATCCTCTCAATACCTCGGCTTCCAGACCCAAGTTGCTGACCCACATTCTGTCGGAGACGGCGATTGTTTTGACCTGGAAACAGACTTGATTTCCACCATGCCCTCATGGGAGACGTCTGACTTTGGATTTGGAGACGAACTTGAACTGGGACAGTTTTTCGCCACCGACCTCCAGAAATGGTTTGAACGTGTTCAATAGTACTTAGTCTCACAAGCACAGAGAATACACATATGGTTTATATGTGAATTAGAAGAGGTAGCCTGGAGAGTGAAATATAAGACAGCACTTGTAAATCTCTTACCGAGCAATGACGGTGGTTTCAGATTCGGACGCATATATCCTGTCCTAATTAACAAAATAGCACTGAACAATGTGAAGCCATCATGAAAATAGCGTTCTAAAAATAAAACATCCCCACCCTTCGGCAAGCAGTGAGGGTCATTATGCTTTGTCAGCGGAGCTATCGGTCCTAGTTTCAATCCGGGTCGCAAACGGGGAAAGGTCGGGAGTGCCACTGACCTGTCAGGAGCACGACCAAGTTTAAAATACCCATACGCGTCTGTTCCATCCGGCAACAAATCGCCCAAATAATTAGCTAGTAGCTCCTTCTCTGCTATCTACTACAAACACCGAGAATCTTTTCACGCGAACGGCGAGCTCAACATGGCCGGTCACTACCGCGGTGTCTCTTCCAAGCCAAACAGGGCGTTCCCTGGCGAGCCTCAATTTTCGGGGTTCATGAAACCTTGTCGTTTCGAAGGAGAGATCAATTTTCTTGAAGTCGAGGGTGAAATTCCGGAAGAAATTGATGGGACTTTCTACAGGGTTATGCCTGATCCTCAATTCCCCCCTCTGAATGATCAAGACCCTGTAAGTCTGAGGTTCTAAAAAGTATGATTAATGGACAGAGAAGCTCACACATCTCTAGTGGTTCAATGGGGATGGCAACATCAGTGCGTTTCAATTTACCAAGGGGAATGTCCACTTCAAGCAACGATATGTTCGCACTGAGAAATTCCTTCGGGAAAGAGAGGCTCAACAAGCACTTGCCGGTATATCTCCGATCGAGAAGGACAAATAGTTTACGTGGTACTGACTTGTAACTGATGAACAGGAAAGTATCGGAACAAATATACCGATGCAGTTGAATTCAAGGTCCGGACTACGGCAAACACCAACATCTTCTATTTTAACAAGGTTCTCCTGGCCATTAAAGAGGATGCTCCACCATTTGCAATGGACCCTATCACGCTCGAGACATTTGGAGTCCACGACTTCAACGGTCAATTGCCCAGTCTTACTTTCACAGCTCATCCAAAACTCGACCCTAAAACCGGAGAGTTGGTCTGTTTCGGGTACGAAGCTATGGGAGATGGCACGCCTGATGTCTGTTACTATTCCATTGACCCTGATGGTACTTTCAACCAGACTGTCTGGTTGGTTTCACCTGTTGTCGGAATGATTCATGACTTTGCTGTCACGGAGAATTGGGTAAGACGTCACCTGTATATATCTGACTTCCCGGTGGCTCTATTGACTAACAGATACAACAGGTACTGTTTCCAATCATTCCTCAAATTTGCGATATTGATCGACTCAAGCAAGGTGGAGAACATTGGCAATGGGATTCGAGCGTTCCCTTTTATTTAGGCCTCCTCCCACGACGAGGGGCAAAAGCATCAGATGTAAAGGTACGTGGATACTTGTGCCGCTTCTGCCATCGTGAATGGAACTTCTTCAGAGTTACCTACTGAATAATGGCTGATCCTTTTCACAGTGGTTCAAGGCACCGAATGCTTTCCCTGGTCACACGACGAACGCGTATGAACTGCCAGATGGCAGAATTGTCTTTGACCTTCCTCTGACTGACAAGAATGTTTTCTTTTGGTGGCCCGACAATGACGGAAACGCCCCAGACCCTCATGACATCCATGCTAAATATGTACGATTCACCATAGACCCAAACACTTCAAACCTAGATCTTCCAGCCCACGAGGTCATTTCTGAGTGCGACATGGAATTCCCAAGGATCGATGAGCGAGTCTCTATGCGACCTCATCGGCATAGCTTCTTTGACATGATGGACCCCAAACTCGGAACCGACTTTGCTGCTATTGCTCCAGTATTGGGCGGTGGCCATCCCTTGTACAACGCTCTGGGCCATCTCAACCACGAAACTGGAAAGCTAGACGTGTATTTTCCCGGAAAGACACATATGGTTCAAGAACCAATATTTGTGCCGCGGTCGGAGGATTCTCCAGAAGGCGACGGCTATACTATTGTATTAGTCAACAACTATGCTACTATGTCAAGCGAGCTACATATAGTTGATACATCTGACTTTTCTGTTCCAAGAGCAGTAGTTAAACTGAATATCAGGTTGAGGGCTGGACTTCATGGAAACTGGGTAGATGGAAAGGAACTTTCTGATTGATACAATACTCAAATGAATATGGCATGTTAGCTACGCGCCCTACTAAGCTATCTCCAATATATACATGTGAGCTCTTTGAGTTTGTCGCAAGACTCACAAGTATACATCCTCTCTCGTTGTTCCTTTGCTCTGATACTGAAGATCCCTACGACGTCTTTAGCCACAGAGGTCTCTTTGTTCCTTATTGTATAGCCAATCGTCTCTGCTGTCTATGGCTCCATGGGCTAGATTCAAGCTTCTGTGTTTGCTCGCACTTTCTTCCAAAGCGTGTGCATACGATCGGTCTGACCAGGTGTGAATCTCATACGCTCGCAGTGTCTGCTCTTGGTTAGTCTTAATTAAGAATCAGCAGACTAATGATACTCACGGGCTAACGTAGTTCATGATATTGTCAATCGGGTCCATACCAGGCTTATCGGGACAAGTGTCACGATCCTTCTCAGGGCAACCGTCAAATCCAAAAGGATCCGCCTCGTAAGGCGTATCATCAACGTAATCTCCAGGATACTCGCAGCCGTTTTCGAATGTATGGTCCAAGCCAAGCCAGTGCCCGACCTCATGTACAGTCGTAAGGGTAAAGTTCGGAGGCACTTCACCGGGCTCTCCGGGTCTCATTATGCAGCCGTCGTTGATCACATCTTGCTTTGTCGGATTGGGGATGGGGAGCTCACACTTGCCAAGAGGCGGCATACTTCGGACGAAGAAAAGGTTCAGGTCCTTGTAGCTTCCCTGGCGGAGTGCGGCCCTAAGATCATCCTCGGTTGAGGGCTCGACAGGAGTGCCGACAGGGGAAGTCCAGGACTCATTGATAACCCTGTTGGTTTTGACCACTTTGAAAGAGAAGTCCAATGGATTGTAATACTTGTTCAGTATGTCAACCTGACCTTGGATGCTCTCGTCCTGTACCGACAATTAGTTCATGCATCTTGGTGGCTGAGACAGGCATACACTGAGGTAATTGTCCTCTTCCTTCTCGCTGGCTGCGATGACGTGGATATATGTTTTGATCTCGACATTCTTTCTCAGCTCCCTGACTTCCAGGGGTTCATTCCGAAGCTTCATGGAAAGATCTTTCAGAGCTTGGCCAGAACCCGAAGTACCACATTCGGCGATAGCAGCCGCAGCGGTATTGGCCAAAAAGCCGAGAGCGAGAGTTGACTGGATGTACATATCGATATTGCTGTAAGATACTTGTTGATGAGCAAACCAATTTCCTTCTGTCGCTGTATGCCTCTTTATATCATCCCATTGCTATAATCCTTCGCGTACTGCGCCTCTGTGAGAGTCGCTTGACTGATGGGCTATGTGGTGTAGGATCCTGTAAAACCCCTCAGTAAGACGATGCCAAGATCGGTTCTAGCTTATGACACCGAAGTAGAACGGTTCTGGGGTCGCTCAAGTGCCAAGAGAAAGGAACCGTTTCCATGTATCAGCCGACATTGCCCCGCTTCATTGCCCAATTGGTAGAAGAACTTTTTGAAGGATCGCGAACGTTGTATAGTTACCCACCTATTTCAATGGAAGCGAGAAAAGGTACACGCAATTGATCGTGTTGAGATGTAATACTCGGTGAGATTATATCCGACTATACATTTTGGGTATTTCAGCTCAAGTTAAAGCTAGACTATGCGAATCAGCTCTCTCCTTTCTTGTAGGTCGCTGCCGTTGCCTAAGAGTTCATTTCGTCTGGATGCCCGGTTTCCTTCGTATAAATCGAAACGAAATGTGCCAATTCGACGAAATGTTTTTGTCGGGTCCGGGCTTTTGATATGCGAAGAATTGTGCCTATAGTTTGCGCATGCACCGCTGCAAACCGGAACAACAACCAAGCCTTCGTAGCTTTCCCAAACTGACTGTTCGTAACGATCGGTCTGACACTGCCCCAGCTGGAGAGGTATGCAGTAGACCTCTGTCCATTTCGAATATGGTATTTCTTCCAGGATATCGATGGTACATGAGTTCGCAAATCGATGCGCGAGCTCATTCATCGTGGTTCCTACGAATAAATCTTGCAAGGGGGTGTTTTCGGACAGTCTGTGGAATTCCTCAGATGATACAATGAGCACGTCGTCCTGTTCGTTGTCTTTGGACTCGCCAAGCCCCGGCTCAGCTTTTAGCAACATGCATGAACGAACATGACACTGTACATCGATATAGCCAGAAGTGACTGCTCCGGTGGCTGAAGATGAGCTGATAGCCGCGGCTTCAACATTAACATCAACAACTCTTGCAAACTCAATCTCCAACTTGTTCCAAAGCCAAGGGACATACTGCTCAAAAAAGTCAATGTCGCCATCTATTGACGCCCAGCTCCAGGACGGAGCTCTATAGGCTTCTGGTCGACTACGAGTTGAGCCGGCCTTGGGTCGCCAAAGTAGGCTTTGCTGGAAGTGTCGGTCGTGCCAAAGACCAGCAACATAGTTCGGTTGAGGTTCGTCTGGATTTGACTGACATCTCGTGTCGGCCATCATCATGATCCTCCCGACTAAGCCCTGCAGAGCGACTAGAGTATCGGAGCCGACTGACAAGCGACACCGTGAATATTTGCTAATGAAGTCGTTCCAAAATGTAGACGGAGGCTCGTTTGGATTTGACATCCTCATCAGTCTTTGACGAAGTTGCGACAGGCTCGAATCTTCGGCCAATGGAGTACTGAATTTAGGATCCAATCCCAATGGAAACCCCTCACTTGCTTCTGTAGTTGCACAAGACCAGACCATTTGTTTCGAACCAAATATTAAAGTCCGTGGTGATAAGAGAAGCTCCTGTAGGGCCCATGCACGACGACTAAGAGGACTCTGGTTAATAGTGCTGCCCAGCATCCGTTCTGCTTGGTGGGGATATATGGCCCATGGGTAGCTGAGCTTAGTGTATCGGCAATCTGGCATGATGTTTGCCACACACGGTCGAATGGATCGGGGGTCCCTGCGGTAGAACATGGGATCTTGGACACTGGATCCTCCAGCGGCGGCCAGCGTGATATCTGCCATCCCGTAGATATCGCCCATCCTGGAAGATTCGTGAAGCCAGTCACTCTCGGAGTTCTGAATAATGCAAAGAGAATCTACCCATAGGTATTGGTAGCCAAGATCTTTTGTAGTAGCTATTGCACCCTGAATGGTGGCGGGCAGGTACTGCCAGGGAATTTGTTTCTGGAAGTCGTCGATATTTTCTTGGGAAAGAGTGACGCTATTTGTAGGTCCCCAACAATAGCTCAATGCGACATAGGGGACCGACCTCGACTTATCAGTCGAGATTGTAAGCTTGGACTGTTCAGATTCTGGTCCGACATGGATGAGTCTTGTCGGTCGCCATCCACTCATTTGTTGTTGGAACGCCTTGCACTTTGGATGTGAACGATGACAGCTCTTGATCCATCGCAGGGCCAATTGAAGATTCTGCTCGTTCATGGTTGAAACCTGTTGCCCGGGAAGGGTCTTTAAAATATGATTTGTATCGGTTTCTGTATTATGCATTAGCTGCTTTCAATCAATCATGTAGCAATAGACTATTACCCTGCAGTGGCCTCAACCGCAAATCAATATAGAGTTTAGTGAATACGGAATCTTTCCCGGGACGAATCTGCAGCCAAAACTCATCAGGAAGATGATTTTCTAGAGTAATGTCATTGATCGACATGCTTGTCCTCTCTTGCCAATCCAGCATTCCACTAGGGTCGCGCTCTATCGTGCGATAAGCGAAGCAAAGTTGAACCTCTTCCGCGGGCTCTATTTCTCCAAAAGTCTCTTTTGATGCATTATCGAAGGCGTGTGCGATGATGATGCAAAGATGACATCCAGAGGTGTTTGTTTCTGCAAGGAATTCTCGCTTGGTTTTTGACCATTTCGCCCAGCCAGATACATCAGATAGTCTATCCCAGTCTTGCCTGGTGTCGCTGATGTACTGACGTTTTTCGAGGTTATATTGGGACCAGTGGATCTGGCATGTCACGGGTCCACATCCGATAATGGACTGTGCACATGCGTGGCTACACGCGGCACAGAGTCGCGATCTTTCCAGTGGCGTGGGTCGCATTGAGGATTTTGGATGTAAAGAGTAGTCGAACAGAAATGTAAAATCTTCAATCGCCGAATCTAAGGAGAAAACACTGACAAATAAATAAGCATGCGCTTCAATTCCAGGGATGTAGAGTCAGTCAGTCGACCGGTCTGACTCACTCAGGCGGCCGACGAGGGTACTATCCGATGCTTCTGAAGCACAGTTTCATTAGAGCGTACCAACGAAAGTTGAAAATTGTAGAGCGACAAGGATTCGAGAACACATTACTTGGTGGTAACCCACATGAAAATACGACGTTGCACGAAATACAGAGTGCCCCGACTTCCGACCTGCAAAGTGTCGCCTTTTCATTCAATGCAGGCGTCTTAAATCGGTAGTTCTGAGCGTTATTGTGCCCAGGCGAGATCCGACTTGGTACATTACGTACATTGGATTCTCGCTTCCCAGTGAGAATGTGGCGCGGTCTCGGAGTCAGTTTCGAAGGTGGGGCGAGTGCAAAGCTCAGAGGCCGATGCTGTAGTCAATTTATCAGTCTGTAGACTAGAACTGTATTTACATCCATTCTAAGCAATTTGTCCACGTCTTTCACCCTCCATCCTTCAATCGTAAAAGTTCATCTTCCATCATGTATAGTCATTCTAATGCTTAATCATAGTCTTCATATCCATTAATAGCTCCCGGAGCGTGTCTTTCAAGAAGACAGCCACTTATATTCGTGAAGTGATTGGGTAAGTGTGTAGTGATCGCTGTGCCATACATCCCCTGTCGCCCCGAGAAACTCGCTGTTTTACTGAAATGCACTATTCGTCGCTACCTCAGCTGACCCATAACTCATCAAGTGGCTTTGAAGTCGTTCTCAGGCAGCCGAATGTTTCCCGAAGTATCCGTTTGTGTTGGTCGTGTTTGTCTGGGGTTTCGAGCTGCTTGCCTTGGAAAAGATAACGCGGAAGCTGTTGCCGATTCCACCACCGCTAGAGCTAGATCCTTGCTGCGCCAGCTCTGGGCCAGGGTCCCGGGGTTTGTATGCGCGGCTGCTGAAGAGTATGCCATCGCTGCTGAAAGGTCTGGAGGGGCTCAGAGGGGGAGATGTAGGTCTTGGTTCTTCTGGCTTGGGGGGACCGCCGTTGAAGAACGCCTTGCCGTTCTCCTGGGGCGTCTGGGATTTCGAAGCCAAGACACCGTTGATGCTGGGCTGGGGAGAGGCTGTGTCGGTCTTCTCCATCTCTGAATGGAGATTGGCGAGTATCGACGCTGGCTTAGAGTCTGGCGATCCAGGCAGAATGTCGATAAATGCTGCGCTGTTACGCTTCTGGTCGGGCACAGGAATAGAGTCTACCGGCTTGCTGGTCTCAACAGTGGCACTATCAACGGCGCTTTGAGGAGTGGCAGTAGCGAGCATCTGATCAAGGCTGTTGGTGAATGATCCGGAGCTGCTAGCGAGAGCTGGTGTTGTACCTGCATCTGTTGGAACCGATTCCTTCTTTTCCTGCTCCGAAGACTCAGGTGCATCGGTGGTCGTTTCCTCGGTGTCAGGGACCTTAGACTCCTCTACCGTAGGGTCGACATCCTCAGACTGTGCTGCAGCGGCGTCAACAGTTTTCACTGCTTTGGCAGCACCTAGATCAGCATCTGGAGTCTCGGCTTCAGGTGCGCTGGTCGTGCTGGCGGGAGTGTTGCGAATCGACGGTACTATTCCATCAAAGTTAGATTGGTAAGGTCATCGTGACGGTTTCGGCAACGTACCTGTCATTGCCCTGGGCTTGTATCGCTTGCATGGGCCCAAGCCTTGCTCGAGAAGCTTGATCTCGTCTTGGAGACTTTCTCTTTGTGGCTGCCTGTCACTAGGTTCGGCTGCCATTTCCTCAACACTCTCATCACTTAGGCTACCAATCTTCTGTGGTGTAAATAGACCAGGAAGGCCGCGGATAAGGCAACCCTGAACCGCATAGTTGGTCACATTGTCCACAAAGGTGCGTCGAGATCTCTGTATGGGGTTAGTTCAGTCGGGTTAATTGGAAGTGGGGTCTGTACCTCATAATGCGCCTGCATGATATCCAGAGCCTTGTCCATTCCGCACTCGGCACCATCGGACTCCAGGTCCAAGGGTAGCGCATAGCCTTCGAGGTAAGGCCTCAATAGCTCGTCAATCTTGTGGTGCATCTCGTCCTTGGCGGTTTCGAAAAAGTCGTCCACGTATTCCGTCAGGATCATCTCGGTTGTTTGATTGGCGTGCAGGGGTCCTGCCACGTGTACAAAGACTTGGTCAACAAATGCCTTGACAACTGTCGCCACCAGCTCGACGTGGTACTCAGCGATAGGCTTCCATGATGCCGCCTGCTGTTTAAGCAGTTGGACCATGAGCTCACTGTCGGGAATGCCTGAGAGCTTTCGGCCTTGGTTGACGGCCACTTGCCTCTCGAATTGAGCGCGAAGCTCCTCTCTCGTCATGACCTTCGCCTCGGGGAAGTCGTAAGGGTATTGGACCAGGAACTCCTTGACATATTCAGGAACGTCGTTGTCCGGGCCCATCACCTGTGTCGAGCCTCTTGTGCGAAGGACATGATCCAAGGCTCGGCTAAAGTTACGAAGCTGAGCACGTAGCTTGTGGTCGCCGTCGTTCAATCCCCCAAAGAATTCGTCATTGTATCGTCCGTGAAGAGCATCCCTCAAGAGGCGCTGATAATCGGCAGCAACACCCAACAGGAACGATCTCGGGTCAGATCTGGATGTGCCAAGCTTCTCCAACTTCTCCCTTCGCACCTTGAGCTTCTCTTGGATGTCTGAGATGGCCTCGGGTAGAGACCTTCTCATCTGAGTGTATAAAAGCTCCCTGAGCTTTTTCCTTAGACGAAGGATGCCGCAAGCTTGGGTGGGGATTTTCGCCCAAGCACCCTGCTGGAAAAATGACACCTCATCCTCGTCTCGTGACCCAAAGCTCGCTGTGCTGCTGGAACCGTTGTGAAGAACGTGCCAGCCCAACTTCGAATCGAAGGAGGCATCCTGACCTCTCGCGATTGCGACGTATTTTTGCTCAACGTCAGATCCGGCAGGAGCGAGGTCTGGTTTAGTGATGACTCCAAGTGTTCTTTGTCCTTGGGGATCGACGCGCTTGGCCTTTTCGAGCGTAGCGCAGTTCGCGTCGCTGTCGTCAGCCGCCAGGACAACGACCATTAGGCTGTTTTGTTGACCCATGTATTTTTCGATAAGCTCAGCAACCTTTTGCTCACCGTCTGAGGAAAGGCCAGGAAGATCCACCAAACGCAGAGTAGGTAGCTCAGGTCCTTGAATATCGATACAGAGCACATCTTGGGAAATGTCCGTTTCTGTCGCGTCGAGATCCATGCATTCTGTGGCGTCCTCGATGATGTCAAGCAGGTCAACCTCGTGGAAGCCATCTCGTTCGAACGATTTGGGAGGTTTTGATTGATCTGCAAACTTGACATTCACATCGACGCGCGCCTCGCTGGCTTTTCGGAGGTTCAACTCTGTCGCAAACCTCGTGGTGTGGTCTGGGAAGCGGATATGGGTGATTGCTTGTAGAACCGAGGACTTTCCAGCGGACTGTGCACCAACGACAACGATCTGCGGAACATTGGCGATCTTGACCTGACAGGGGGTCAAGTTATCACTTGCACCGAGCAGTGTCTCAGCCTCGGGCCGGCTCAGCTGGCCGAGGATCTTGGAGTTGACAGAAACGCTCATTGTGGAATTATTTTGACAAAATGGTCAATGAAGAAAAACATTTTCCTGGAGCGCCGTCTTTTCATTTAAACATGGGAGCGCAGTGAGGCCCACTTCAACTTCTGAGCTGTCAAACTTGCTGCATAAAAAAGGGAGCGGTGAAGTTCATGCGCGTTTGAGGCGCGTTTTGATTCGCCGCTTAACCCCTGTTCAGGCTGCTATGCCAACTGTCAGTGCCCACTCATGCAGAATGATACTCGTCGTCTCTCCTATCAATGTTACCTGCCTATCAAAAAACCTCTCTTTTCCCTGCCATCCGCTTTCTGTTTTCCATTTGATTGTCACCAAAAGTTTTATCTCGTGATGATCTAGATCGGTTCATAGCGTTGTCAGCCAAGTTTTGGTCATGTTTTGGGTGGATCTCTCGGCGCGCCCATTGAGCACAGATACTCGCTAAAGACACGCGAATGGACCTTTTGTTGACTTTTTGCATGGATTCTTATGCCTGTTCGTCCTTTGAATGGTCCATTAACGTTGATAGCTTCATCCCGGTCTTTTTCATTCATCTCGGCCACAGCCGACTCGGTGTTTCTCTGTTGCACTGCATCTCACTTACAAGCACATCATCACCGCTACGATAAGCTTTTCGTCAAAGAATAAGCGGTTCAAAAACAATGCAATATCACTATCTGTCTGAAGAAGAAAGGAAGAAAAAAAACACGAGTCGAGCGCTTGACTCTAATTCAGCCATCGTGATGAAATTCGATACAATTATTGAGCATGACGTGACAGCTATTCGAAAAAATACCTTGTTCCACACTTACCAAGCCCACTGTTGTCCTTCGCGAACTGAATACTATCAAAATACGGTATTCAGCACTCATTCACTTACGAAAGTCGATCAGAATAAGGTTGCGTGCGTCGTGGGGTCTCGAGAGTTGCAAGGTCTCCGACACCATCGGTGTAAGTGGACTTTACTCCGGGGTAAATTCCACCCCGGATAGTACGGCCAGGTTACCAAGACAGTTTCGTCATTCGTCTTGGTGATCGGCTCGGGCTGGGGCTTCTCGGTGGGTTTAGGGTGTTCGTTGGTAAGGAAGGTAGTGGGGACGGTATCGTGAAATTCAGAACCTTGACCTGGCAAGGTTCAACCAATGTGGAGGGCTGTTTGAGAGTATGTTACTGATGGTAGGAAACGGTCCATAGTCTGTACCATGCTGGGTCCATCAGTCCCTGCATTATCTCAATGACTTTGCAACCCGCAATGGGAAGGACTTTCTGACGTTTCTAAAACTCTTTGGGCTGATGGACGCGCTGACGCCATCCTCAAGAGGTCTAAAGCTGGAGACGGCGGTGATAACAAAGAGCAAAAGGCTTATGTTGAATCACATGCTGCATTATTGAATTTCCTCAGAAAGTCATAGAATCAAGATGCCGCAGTTTCTGTCGGCTTCGAGAAGCTCAACCCTCATAAGTATGGCACCATCACTTACTATGAGTCTGATACCCACATTTTGACGAACAGGGATGGTCAATTTGCCAATGTCAGTTATCGTCTTGACTCCGCCGATTGAGTTCATCTCTACCCCAATATGACCCCCGAGGACAGGCAAGAGCGGGTGTAGCTTGGAAAAAACTACCTGGAGGATGATTTCCAGCAGCGATTCCCAGACAAGCCGGTTATCTTCAACATTCAAGCCCACGTTGCTGACCCAGACGATATCTTGGATGATGCATCCAAGCCGTACAAGAACACCACTTTTGTTCCTCTCGGTAGGCCGGAAATCAACATAATTTCTGCAGACAATGTCGCTTAACAACAACAGATTACTTTTGGCCGGAATCTTTAGGATTGTAGAAATTGCGTATGTCAAGGCATCCATCCAATGACTCTCATATCCAAGCACGGAAGGGTGTTCACTGAATTAGTAAAGACCGTCGACGCAATGAGAGGCAATTAAAGTAGTGAATAGAATCCTGTGCAATTCAGTATCGAGGAAGGTTATTAATCGACGAGGGGATGAGTTGTTTACCTGCTTATTTTCATTTAGTAAAATCACAATTGTAAGTGCTGGATTTCTTTCTTGAGTGGATCCTACCAAGGAAGATAACAGCGATAAGCCATCGAGAATGAGTCAGCGGGTATAAGTCAGCGGTATATGACTGCTAAAGTGGATCAAGCTAAGAATAGTAGCAGGGGTAGCGTGAAAGATTGTGCCTGATTGGTTTGGCGTCTGTTGGTCTCTGCGGCTGGAATTCCGAGGTGGCAGATGTCTTCCAGAATGACAGCGCTGAAAGAGCTGAAGCTGTTGGTGGAGGCGTAGTTATTGCTGTGGAGGCTGTACCCACGTAGGGGGTTCAAAGAACTCTTATTTCTAGTCCTGAGCTCCCTGTTCATGCGGAAATCATTTCTTTCCCTCTTGCCTTCTTACGGTTTTTTATCCTGTTAATTCAATCAACTGTCGCCATGCCTTTGTTGTCCTCTACACTCCGCCAACGACTACTGTTGGCGACGAAAGTAGCAGCGGGAGTTTCTGTTACTGGCGCACTAAGCTTCCACCTTGTTACGAGGCAATGCAAATTTGAGCCCTTCGGTCCCGTGAATGGCAGATCGCTATTCACGCACTCGATGCTCAAGCAGACTAATCCATGGAACAAACCTGTCTCTGCTGACTCTTGTGTGCGCGAAGTGCCATTTACAAAGCTTGACCCCAAACTTATTGAAGACGCCACGAATGGTGGCACCATGTTGATCGAAAGGTTCGCAGCTGGGATGTGGGGAGGCTTTGGTAAGAGTCCAAGCACACAGGATTGATGGCATACACTTACCGAGCTAGGGTATGCGCCTCAAAGGAAGATCATGACATTCTTCAAAAACGAAAACTGTAAGGACGACGTATGGGAGAAGAAGCATCTTCTGGAAAGCAAATATGAGCCAGGTACATCTACCCCTACGCTCTCGAGCCATTTCAAACTGACTTGTTCAAGGCACATACTTCACAAATCATTTCGTGGTACTCACCAAGACACCCACATGCATCACAATGAGAGGCTGTTTCGATCCACACCAGTCACCACCTGCGCCTATGGACATTGACAACATGGTCGAGATGCACGCAACTTTGGACCACGAGAAACAAGTCGCCGTCCTAAAATTCAGAGTTCTCACCTTTGACGGGAGGAAAGAGGCGAGCGATGCGGAGGATCCGTTTGGTGGATTCGGAGGATGGCTGCACAGGCGATATTCCACTTTGTTGACTGAGTCGGGAGCCAGAAACTGCATGAAGTAAACTTCGTCTTCTTCTTGAGCCTTGACGTTCACCACTTGAGGGTTGGACTTTGCTGAGGAAAGGTTTTGCTTCTCATCATGACGGATGTCAGACTGTAAGAATTGTACACTAGTATAGAACGTTGAATTTGTCACCGGTACCATGCATTTGTGATACCTTATTGACGATTAAAGATGTATCGTCAACATCTACATCGGAATGACGCTCTGAAGATTCAACACTGTCTAGTTGCCACCACAACTTTGCGATCTTTCAGGGTAGCAGGAATCCCCTTGTTCGCGATGTCTTTATCATCTCGAGGGTTCACCCAACTATGGATATGATCATAGAACTCAGTGCTGGCAGCGTTCTCGTGATCGAAATCCGTGGCTTGGAATCGAATGTGCAAGCGACTCTAGAAATTCTTAGAATGTCGAACATCTCAGTTACTCGGTTCCCGTCTTCGGTCTCGACCGCCCTTTCGGTTCAGAATCTTTGATGGTAGAACCAGCAGATGGTCTCTTCATGGACAGGCTTAGACACCTCCTCTGGGGCCTTCTTGCCCAGTTCTTTGTTGTAAACTTTGATCTGGCCCGCAAAGTGGACATTAATAAAAACGTAGAGGGGTCACCGGACGCCAAGCCGGGTGGAAGACTTGAGAGACTTGGCGCGTATCAGTGGACGTTACATCACACAAGCGGTTAAAGAAGACAGTCAGATGACCTCTACTTATCCTGTGATTTCTTTAGATCTAGTGGTAAGCCCCTGACACTCTTCGGGCTCCATTCCTACCCAGGCTTTCCATTCGCTACTTGTAACAAACATAAGGGTGGCAATCTCCTGTTGCTGAGCAAGGCGAGCAAGGGATCCGTCTTCTTAGTTTTCACATAAACGCGCTACTTCATGGATAGTCAAGAAGTTTTCAATTTTATTGACAAGATGTTTGAAAAGGGATTGAAAGAATGTAATCTAGTCTAGCAGCTCAAAATCTCTATCAGTAAGTTCCGAGTCCTGGCTCCCTGCTTCCACAGAATGCCGCGATCCAACATTCATCATAGTTATTGGCATAACCATGATGCTGCCGATCAACAAACTAGCAGTTGCTTCGTCCAACAATAACGTTGTAGTTGTCACTGTCGAACTGCTGGCCCCGAACAAAGTCGGCACTCCAGCTAGGAGGGCAAGGCCTGACTGTACAAGGTGGACTATTGGTTGTGGTCTTGCAGCGCGCAATGATACGATCAACATAGTCGGCCAAGTAGCTGCACCTAGGTTGGATGTAGTGTCGGTTGTCGTTGCAAAGCCAGATAGCATCGCCATAGGAGCAGGAGACGCGAGCGCACGTGCCAGGGCCACCATTCACACCGCATACACTGTTGCCCAAAGATCGAAGGTACCTGTTCTCGCGTTGGGCAGCCTTCACATCGACGTAACCGCCGTTTCCGCCAACATTGCAAATGATGTGGGTCTAGATTTTCGGTTAGAATGTGTCGCTATGAGGAGTAGCAATGAAGATGTATCTTACTGGGTTGCGTGCTTCAAGTCCGGATGAGGCGACAGCGTCGTCCTCTTCTTCTTCCGCCAACTCGAACTCCGGGTTAAGCTCCTTGATCTGAGCAATAACCGACTGACACTCAGGGTTAGTATAGTCGCAAACAGCTCGAGGGCTCGCACATGTCTTACCTCAATAGTACCGTTCAGGGAAACGGGAGCCTCTCCCTCTTTGATAACACCTTTCCATTGCATGGGAACAATTTTGTAACCCTCCATAGGAGCAGCGGCCAACTGGGTACCGTCAGGAAGAGCCTGTAAGAGAGTCAGCATACTGTTGATTGTCTTCTGAAGAATCAGGGGAAAGCCTTACCACAGCAGCGACGCTCACTGCGGCGGCGCATTGAAGAACGAGTGAGGTGACAGCCTTCATCTTGAGAATTTGTTGATTGGTAGAGAGTTCTAGAACAGAAGAGTGGTTGAGGATTGCGTTGTTGAGTGAGCTGTTGATTGCAAACTGAGTGCAGAACGGCTGTGGTCTTTATAGCTTTCTCCGGTCTCTTCTCTCATAGGCATCTTGCTGGCACCTTCCTGTCCTGCGCATATCTTTCGCAAGTCTCTCCTTTCGAAGGTATCTCAACTGCGCCTTCCTTTCCTGTGCATAGCCTCTACTAACGTTAGATGGGGTCTGCCAAGAACACTAGGTAGCTCGTATACATCTTCATATGAATGGTTCATTCACCTGACTCTAGTTATGGGCCCATGTCCTTTCTTTCTCTACGTTGCATGCGCGGAAATATCTAGCTACTTTAGATAGTACTAATCAGACGGAAATTTTACAAGAGTCTCAAATGCAACAGTCCTATTGGTCAGCCACGTGTGTCCCCGCCCCCAATCAAGGGGACCTTGGTGCATTTATTAAGCGTCTCTCGCCTGAATCCTTCGAAGCACCGCGGATCCACCCGTAGGATTCTGATCGATCCACCCGAAGGATTTTACCGCTGTCTAAGGGCGTAATAGGGCCAGTCCTCGCGCGTGCAAAGACAGCGTGGCAGGTGACTTGTGCTTGGCAAGCAATGTGGAGTAAGTACAGCCAAGACACTGCCGGGTCTGGACCCTAAACCTCTGTGTAAGAGTGCGATACTTGTGAGCATGACCTAGGGAATCTCGGGCCCTGTATATTTTCAAAGGATTGAGGTTCGTGAACATGTGTACTAGTGGATAAGGACTGTATCCGTAAATTAACCTTAATTGCTCCGCATGCTGGGGTGCGGAATCCAGACGTTTTACGGGGAATAAATCCCTCGTACATTACTTGATCCCAGTCAGCCTTGCCCCGTGGCGACTTCGTATACGGACAGAACAATTCCTTACTTGAATCTTGGCGTTCAGCATTGGATCCTTCTCAAGGGTAAGCTGAGTCAATAGCCCCCGACACCATACTCTATCCACATTTGCCAAGAGGCCACAATTTGAGGCAAGGAAGCCCCAGATGTCTTTATGCAATTTAAGCGAGCTTGATCAAGTCCATGGTGAAGTCTCCATAAACCCGTTCGAAAGAAGTCTCTTAAAGACAATTTTAATGTGCTTACAAGACAGAGGACAAAGAGTCCAGAACCCAACATATGTAATGGATGGAGCAAAACGCGTCAGATGGTGTTTTTAGGCACGAAACGTGTCAAGACCATAGTGCCTTATGATTCGCTCGGGCAGTTTACTCGTCGGCTAGATCCGTTGCTGCCCGATTGGTCAACGACTTCATCAACGCCTCTGCTCGTACCCTATACCATCTTAAACAGATCAATTGCACAATTCACAATGTGCCGTTGATAGAAGCTTGCAATTAGAGTTGATATGTGTATTATGGATTTGAATTGATTTTTCCCGTTTGCTAGATCGTAAGTACTCGGGTACTTACTTGATATAACTGTCGTTGGGAACAAATTGCTTAAACTTGGTCACAGTCCTGGAAATTTCAAATAAGCTTTTTTTTTTCTTTTTTTTTTCCTTTTTTTAAAATACAAGCATTTAACCTCTAAGACGAGAACTATTGCTATAAACTGTTCTTAAATAGTATTTATAAGATTCAGAAACACGGCTACTCTTTGACGATTAACTTTATATGAACTGTATTTATTAGCTCTTTATCTCGAGCTCTCAGGGAATCCGACGCGTTCTTTTGTGATTTAGTGTGGGGGTCATAACGGAATGGATCCGGGTCAGCCGGAAGTTAGTTCGGATGGACCGGGATGTAACTTATTCAGCCAATCAAGAGGAGCCATCCTCAACTCTGAACAGCACCTACGTTGTTGATAATAGCCTTGTTGACGTTAACACCTCTTATTCGAAGCTCCTCAGTTTGCGATTATGACCAGATTGAAAGATCTGGTTGAGTGTCGAGGAAAAATGTCTTTGACGGCAGTGCCGCCATCAGAGTGACCTATAAACTGGACGTCCTCTTCACCGTTCCAGTTCCTCGAAACAATATCGCTTCGACAGACTCCTTCAACACAGCATCAGGCTTTCATTATTTAGTAACCATTGGCCATGTCTCACATCCCCCGCATCGATGTCCATCATATCATCCCTCCTCAGCTTCAAGGTAACAATTACAAACACTCATCAATCTACTGTTTGAATCTCAATTGATCCATTTTTAGGAGTGGCTGCTGGTCTGAAAGGCATGGAAGTACCCAACTGGACCGTTGAAAGTGACGCAGGCTTCAACAAGACCTACAACATTGGGTCGGCGATTTACTCGGCCAGTACACCTGGAGTTACTCACATCACTGATCCAGAGGAGAGTGCGAGAGTCGCTCGGCAGATGAACGAGCATAACGCTCAACTCCGCGACGAGAATCCAATAAATGGTTTCTTTGCCACAGTGCCCTCTCTTCAGCACACAGACCTCGTTCTGCAAGAGCTACGCTACGCGTTTGACACTCTCAAGGCAGACGGAGTCACACTCTTCACTAGCTACGCCACACCTGAGGGATATCTAGGTCATTTTGAATATGTTCCCGTCTGGGAAGAACTCAATCGTCGCAAAGCGGTAGTATTTGTTCATCCTATTAACCACGTCTCTGCCGTGTACTTCGATCAACGACTTCCTATGCCTGCCTTTGATTGGCCCCATGAGACTGGGCGTACCGCCATAGACATGATTCTCAACAGACGTCTCCAACAATTCCCTGATGTCAAAGTCATTCTTTCCCATGGCGGCGGTACCCTTATTGCGCTTATCCAGCGAGCCACCATGATAGCTCTTCCCGAGTTTGGTGAGACTATGAGTGCCGAAGATATGATCAGCCAGGCCAAGCAGTTTTACTTCGACACAGCTCTTGCGGGAAGCAAGGAGGTATTTCCCATGATTCTCGAGTTTGCAAAGCCAGGGCATTTGCTCTTTGGAAGTGATTACCCTCATGCGCCGGAGCAACTGAGTAAGGGCTTTACCAAGTTTGTTGATGAGTTTCCAATGGACGAGAAGAAGAAGACGGACATTTAATACAAGGCTGCCCTGGAATTATTTCCCCGTTTTAATAACTCTTATCGTACCTGATTGTTAGATACACAGGCTTTTCGTTCAGTCACAATGTCAATGATCTCAAGCATAGTTTATCAGAATTCCTCGTCGATGACCGTTCTCCTTCTTGACTACTACATATTTATGGTCCTCATTCAACTAATACGGTGTTTCCTTCGGAGGCGGGGGCGACACTCTCCACTTATGTGGTCCATCAGGCGCTGCACCAACCTCATGCCCTGGGCTCATCATGTTGAGGCCCCACATAAGTATCAGGATGGATGCAACTCGCACTTTCGCAGCCGTAATCTTGGAGCCACCGGGGATCTTTTCAGCCCACGCAAATGGTGGGGCTCCGATCTTTTGCTCCTCTGGAGAACTATGCATAATAGCTTTGACCAGGTGGCTCGTTGATTGTGCCACGGCATTGCTTATCCATAAGAATATTGGTACAAGAATAGCCAATGTTCTCCACCTGTCACCCATCAACGACCCGTCGCCAAAAAGTCCATCCACAATCAAGATGCCTTCTGTATCACCTGCGAGAAGCAAGTGGAATTGTAAAATGTACGTCTCAAGTGAACACCTCCCCAGCCATGCCATGGCTTTGGAGTGATAGTTCCTCGCTTGACCGGACACATTTCTCAAGGCGATGAAACCAAGGATGGGCAGAAACGAAGTAAATGGATGCCAGATCTTGTATACCGACATTTTGATGTACGATGTCGAGTTGAGGTAGTAAGGCACCACACAGAAACCAGCCACAGCTAAAATGATACGAAGATTCAAGTCAACGGTAGTTGACTTCATCTCGTTATGAATTACTGCCGTCAGCATGCCACCATAAACGATGAACATGTCGAGCGTGACACGATATTGCCACTCTTCCGCATCCCATTGTATGTTGAATATGAACTTGAGAGCACTGAATAGATATTCAGTGAAGGGTGTCCCCATAAAGACGACCGAGAGAAGTAAGCAGGAGATGCAGATCTTCGTAATAACAATCTGTGGATCGCTATTGTATCGCTTGCCACCAATTGCAATGGTTCCGTAAACGACAAGGAACCAGAAAGAGACGAGCGGCGAGAAGTAGTAAAACATGTAGTCGGTATCCATAAAGTATGCGAGAGCGCAACTCAGGATGTTGAGTCGAAGAAGTACACTAGCGACGCGCTGAAATGAGAAGTCCTTCTTCTTGATGAAGTAGACGGTATGCCCATAGCCAGTTTGGAACAGGTACGCTGCAACACACAGACGAATGAAGACGTAGATAGATCTTCTATCGGCCCCAGTCCAATGATAGATAAGGATGAAGAACTGCATCCAACCTTTCCACTCATCGGTTTGTTCGCGCGAGAGAAAGGGTTCATCAGTCTCCTTTGTCTCCAAAGACAAGTTCGACGTGTCCAATGAAGATCGAGATCGGGTACAGCGAATTGTTGTGAGCAGAATTGCAATGCAGGGAATGCATAAGACAACAAAATCTTGGGGCTGCCAAAGCTTGCTGCCTTTGGCCATCATCTGGGTTCGGTCCGCATAATAGCACATGAGTAGCGCGAGAACCAGGGTTCCTGTCTTCATGTTGAAAAGGCTGAACCGCGGCTCATCTCGTCCACTGCACATATCGATTACCTCGCAGACGATACATGCCACAAGGTAGAAGATGCCAAAGGTAACAAGACTGAGCTGAGTCATTGGCTTCACTCCGTAATCAGTGCAGCATGTGCGTGAGTACGGGTAAGGCTTGATGCGGTCAAGCTTCGCATTACATCTCAAGTTAAGCAGAATGTTAGCACGAGTATCTAGGACTTCCTTTTTGACGTGATATCCTGTTCCGTGCGGATCAATCCAAGTCTCATTTTGACCAAAGGTAAGCATGGGGACCGACCAAACCATCGGAAGTCTCCACCTATCTTGATTCTCTCGGAGCCAGTCTTGTATATCGTGGATCTCTCCAGCTTTTCGTGCGCCAAGGGCAAGTCGGTCTGGATCGTCTCCGGCATAATAAGGGCCTGCAGGAGGAGCATAGAAGATTTGGTTACCTAGTCCATCAATCGGATCCATTGGCGATGTGAAGGGGTCATAGTCGGGAGTGTTGTCGTTGATGAAGTTGGCAATCTTGGAAAAGCGGTCTTTGTATAGAGAAAAGCGAGTGCTCCAAGGGATAGTTGGACGCTCTGGATGAATACTCAAAGGAGCCGTTCGGTTGTGCACTTTTGCGACGGTTGAATTATCACTAGCTTGTTCTGTTCCGTTTTCTATGACGTGAGTGAAGGCCTGACCGAACCATACACCTGCGGATATATAAAGCAAAGCAGGACCAGTTTGCCTATCGATGAGTGGGACGTCTCTTTTCTCCGCAGCGTAGAGGTCAAGATTGTTTATAAATTCCTGCTGAGTAATATGGCCATGGGAGGCTAGCCAGGCATTTGGCAAACGCGTTATTGTCTGCCCATGGTATGTCATATTCAATGGGCTCGACTTCGGGGCGGGAAAGTCCATGTGTGCTAGATCGTACACGGCTTTCTTCTTGCCAATCTAGGCCTGGTCAGTGCTATGTACTTGAGCGCTTCTGACCATCACTTACCAGTCGACTGAACGTAAAAGCTACGTTCCGGGATGTCGAGTCTCCCACCGTAACGATCGAGCGGCCTTCCAAGCACCGACGGGCATCCTCGGAGTCATACCGGTGTAGTATACATCCGTCTGGCTGCCAGTGAAGGAAGGGTGTCCTATTTCCAGCTTCATCTTGTGGTGGGTCTATCCAACGACCCGTCTTCTGGACAGCGCGGCATCGATAAGGATCGTTTCCTGGGTAAAGTGTCTTCAACCCTACGGCAACCAAAAAGAGTGTTGCGAAGACGGTCGAAAATATTCGACCTATGGGTAGCTCCATCTTGAAAGATGAAATAGAGGTGACAAGATGACTTTCCAAGAAATGGCGAGGTTGCAACTGGAGAAGTACCAAGAGCTTAAATGGCTGGTGGTGGTCTCCTTTGCCTCCCTTGAAGGGGTAGTTTCTAAGACATTTTTGCTAAATGCACCACTAAGAAAAAAGTGTAATCAAGAGGCTGAGGCTAGTCTAAGACATTTCAATTCGTAGGCATTTTAAGGGTTAAAGACTGCTACGAAAGTAAAGGAATTCAATCTTGCGCAAGGCAAGGCATTCCTTAAAGGTATCCCTTGACCAGCTACAGCCGACTGGACCTGCAAACCAGGGTCGCACGTGACCTCAGCCCGAGTTCAGCAGAGTGATGTATCCACTGCAGGGTTGAGGTACCCCGCGTCTCACTCTTCAACAACCTGGCCAAGCATTCATCTCTGTAATAAGTTCGGTTTCCGATCCTGCTGTCCGTACCATGGAGGTCCCATTGATAACTTGGACTAACGATCAGTTAACATACCCATGTTCTTTCAATACTCCTGGAAGGGGAGCCGGGCAGTACCTGGAGAAACTGAAGCAGGAGTCAGATAAGGGATGTTGTCGATGTGTTCTCGTGTCCAGTTTTTGCTCCGAGTATAAAGACGACCGACCTAACGTTAAAGTATGTGTATCGAAACAGGAGGACGGATTATTTTGGGTCTATGGAGTGATAGCCCCGTCCAGGATGCTCAAGCCTATTACCTACCAACTGTATTATCCCGTTGGAACACCACAGCCAGCATGGGGCTTGGTAAAGCCCGGTCGAGTATCGTTAAGTGGTCGTCGGGAAGAGCACAAGGTGCGCATCAACGAGTGGATTGAGAGCTGCAATTCCACACATCAGGGATGTGCAGTCAAGGATGCTGAGTTACCGCGTCGAGTTCTTGACGTTGGAGCTGAAACCGACCACGGCATATACCTCCACGTTCCAGAAAGTCAGGTCGCTCCATATGTGGCATTAAGTCATTGTTGGGGTAAAGGTCCTGTCTTGCAAACAACAACAGGTACCCTTACAAACCATACTCACGACATTAGCTACCATTGCCTTCCGAAGAGTTTCCAAGACGCGGTTACTGTTACTCGTAATGTTGGAGTTCGATATCTTTGGATTGATTCTCTTTGCATTGTCCAAGACGACGCATTGGACTGGGAAATTGAATCCTCTAAGATGGCGTCAATTTACAGCAATGCCTTTCTCGTCCTGGCAGCATCTCAAGCAAGCGAGTCTTCAGAGGGGTTTATAGACAGAGAGGATACCGATTTTAAGCACACATGGCAGCTTGACCCTAGCAAGTCGTCCAAGATAGCTCTGATGAAGAATCCTGACTCGACCACGTCTGAAATATACAGCAGACCGATGAGTATTGGTTGTAGATCAGGAGAATCATACCATCGATGGAAAGTCACCAGCTCGCCGTTGAACCGGCGAGGTTGGGTTCTTCAGGAGAACATACTGGCGCGAAGGATCGTCCACTTTACTGCCAGTGAGATGATTTGGGAATGTGTTCAATGTCTCAAGTGCGAGTGCATGGAGATCGAAGCGGACGAGTCAGAAGCTACCTATTGGTCAGAGTTTAACATGGCAAGGAACTCGAGAATGAAGGATCCAGGTCCAGAAAGAATACCCAGAATGAACGGACTTTATGCCCAATGGCGAGAACTCCTTGGTTCTTACGGAACACGATTTCTCTCTAAAGACGCAGATAGACTCCCAGCTCTCTCAGGTCTCGCGAAACATTGCCAATCACAAGGCGCTGGGAAATATCTTGCAGGGCTATGGGAGAATGACTTATTGAAATCCTTAGTCTGGCACCCCCGCACGGACGAGCCAGTACAAAGGTGGGAAGAATACATGGCACCAACTTGGTCTCCGTTCTCTTTGGGGTATATCGAGAGATTAGATGGACTCAGGGAGGCGGGTTACTGGTACTGCTACGAAGAAGGATATCACAAAAGATGGGGGAAACCTCAAGCACAGATCCTGGAGGCGCAGTGCGTCCCCGCTGGAGAGGATCCTACTGGTGCTGTTAAAGATGGATTTCTGGTTCTTCGCGGTGCAATGAAGAAGGATAACCCCGATAGTCCAGATCATATATGGATGATGTCAGACTCCGATGAATCAGACTCTGATGATCCACTCGAAAGGACGGCTTGGAGTTATATTTCCTGGGACCGCCCCATAGAACAGATCGAACGCTCGGAGATGGTCTTTTTTCTCCTGTGGGCTGATTTCAAGAAGGGTTATATCAAGGCCCTATATCTAGTACCTGTGCAAGGTGTGCCTGGAACCTATACTAGGATTGGTATAGTCGACTCTCACTTTGGAGACAAAGGCTTAGCGAAATTCCTAAAAGATGTAGAAGTGGGTGAGGTAAAGATCATATAGACAATGTAAAGTGAATATGTAAATCTGCCCAAACAGTAAAACAGTACAAAGCACTATTTTCCAGCATTTGAGCCTTTTCTTTTCTTGTTCACATCTGGACATAGATTTCTCGGTATCTCCAGGTAGTAGTGATGCTTTGCCTCTGCTAACCCTCGAAGAGATTACAATTATATTGGTCTATAGGCTCTCGAAGAGTACTTGCTGGGAGTCATGGAAGAGCTTGAACTTTCCAAAGGCCTTGGCATATAGTAGACTAATCTCGATACATTTTAGAATACAGTATCTAAAGTGAGTAGCGTCCCAATAACTAATGAAACGGCTGTGTCCATGATACATCTAATGTAGGGGAGCTTCCATTGGACAAGCCGGAGTAATATGAATTACTTAGAAAACCAATTCTCCTTCAGACTGTGGCCACTCGAGCAAGACATCCTTCAGCCACTTCCAGTAATCCTCTTGGGCCCACTGTCGTAATAGCTGCAAATTATAAATAATCTGATAAATCCCTCTTGAACTTGATGTATCCCCAAGTGTCTTTTTCTGCCAGAATGTTGTCTTTTCTCCTTCTGCTGTTGTGATAATCAGGTACCAATCGTGGCCTTGTATGATAATGCCTGGTATGAATTCTGGTAGATCCCAAATCTTGTCGGAGCAGAAACTCATTTCACCTGCTCTTGACCTCATTGTGGACAGCCTCTCTGCTGCGTGTTGTCGCATTTCAAGGAGTTTACGTAGGAACTGCCAATGCGATGCCATCCATATTTCCATCTGCAGCTTGGCATTTTCCCAGCCCTCACCAGTTGTCTTCTTGGTCTCGATACCAATAGCAATGGGATTGTCCGAGAGAGGGCCCAGATAAACGTGATTGAAAACACCCATCGGTAGACTTTGTTTAATAGTCTCGATTATGTCCACGACTTCAGGACTCACATCCTGCTTGGGGTCGATGTACATACAAAAGTCAGCTCCCTTAGATGCTGACGTAACATGGTACTCAGGGATGACAGAAGCAGATGCACTAAGTCTGAAGTCAAATAGCTGGTCTCTCCGTGGACCGTGTAACGGTCTCAATGCAGCTGTAAGGACCCGATGGTGAACTTCAGTATTCCAATCTTTCTCAGAGCAGCCTTTGCTGTCGCAAAGAGCTGCCTCGTGAAGAATCCATTGAATAGTTTCAGGTAAAGGTGTTTGGCCAACCTCATCGCGATCGTTTGAAAAAAGGAAGTTGCTGAAAACCGGTTTTTGGGTCCATTTAAAGTCGTTATAAATCTCCTTATCGAGATTACTGAATAGCGGAGCGTGCGAAGTTGGCAAGATGCCAATGCCTGAAGAAACGAGGTCGATTTTGTCCAAGAGAATTTCCAACGTCGCAGGCTTATCGTGGAAGGTACTTAGTTGTTCGGCCACGACGCTTTTCTTGTGAAGTTGAAGGATGCTCAATTGCTCAGTACGTGAAGATAGTTCGGATTGTTGCGATATATCCGATTGAGTGAAGGGCAATGAGGTACCGGACTCGCTTCTCGGTGTTATGGTTCGCCTTGTCGGGCGCGGTGTTTCCAGATCGTCACTTCGAGAGCGCTTTGAAGAATTAAGACTCCTTTCGTAATGCATGCTTGTCTCGTTTTGCGACGCGTCTGTAGTGAGGGTATTGACGCGTCGGCGTTTCAGAAAGGGCTCCTGCGTGGCCTCTTCTTTTCGTGCGATAGGTTTGGAGGAGGGGTCGATCTTCTGGATCCAGCTATCTATTTCGAATTCAAGAGGCATTTTCTTTGCGTGTTTCCCAATCGGTCGCGTTTTTGATGGAACTATTCAATATGCAGGATGGGTTGTTTTGAATCGTTGTTGTTGTATCCACTATTCTCGTGGATACACGAACCATACATTTATCTCGCTTACAATTTTGCAAGGCGGGGCCCAGACGCTAGCTACCCTACAATCGTTATTTGATCCATAAATAGCTTTACTCTCACAGCACTCTGTACTGGTATACTTGAAAAATACCCTTCTTGATTTACGATTTTTGGAATCCTCTTATTGAGTTAGCTTCCACTGAACTTGGCCATACCCTTGCCATTTCAGCTGTGTAACCACAGTAACTGAATATCTCTCATCTCGCACGCACTAACACGACGGTAAACCGAATGACTGGCGTGAGGAAGGGTATGACAATTTTCGACAATTATAAAAACCAGGGTTTTAATACAGCAAGAGAGTGTTTATTTATATTTATGTAATTGGGTCCCATGTATAAAGATCGTTACAAAATGTAAACTGGATACGATCAAAACAAGGAAAGAAAGGCATATATGTTGTGCCCAAACCTTATCTATAGGGCAGGGCAAAAAAAAATGTTATATGTGGGCAAAGGAGTCATAATGCCCTTTGCAAAGTGTAAATATCGAGAAAAACCTTATCTGATCGTAAACTGGATACGTTGATGTAAAGGTGGATATGTAAGGGTGCCAAGGTCTCTGGAAACAGACTGGGGGATGGAACTCGCTTTCCGCAATCTTCGCACTAGCTGGGTTGAAAACCTAGGCATATTTGACCGAGAGAACGTATACTAATAACTGCTGCCAAATACGCCTCGCAGAACAGTGCGTCATTGACTTCGATGAAGGCTATGATTGTGTTACACTTTCGGATAAAACGTGTAGAACGGAGAGGTAAGAATAAAAGAGGGTGGTTATTAACCAACATGCTTACTTGCATATAGCAACCTATGACTTGCCCTGGATACCACTGAACAATCATTCTTAGCAGGTAGCGTCACGAAGTAGACTTCAGTTTTTCTTGAGCTATTGTGCCTAGCCAGGAGAGATGTACGTACGACCCTGACCAAATCAACAACATAACAGATATCAAATGTTTCATCAGCAATCATCAGATCAGTGCGGGTCAAGAATATGTCGCAAGCCGGATGTATCTTCTGGCAGCGTTCCAACCAAGTCTTTCTTGTCCTTCTCTTCACCCCAACCACCTGTCAGCTGTTGCATACATCTCGACATCCTACCGTGGTGTCGCAAATTTTGTACTTCAGTCTCGTCCTGTCATCCTCCGTATTCTAGATGGCGACGGCGCTGCCTTCCATAACGAACTCGTCACTCAAAAGTCGTGACAAGGATACGAAGTCAGCTTGGAACAAGGTTGACATGTTGATAAAAACCAGAACGCCGATGATCTGCTGGGACATTTAGGATACACAGCCCAATTCACTCGCAACAAATCAACACTTCAGGTCACTTTTATGGCCTGCTACCCGGGACTATGGTTTAAAGGTGCTAATAGGGTATCTGGATGAAGGTCTCTATTACCGGTCTGTATGCTATCGCCTCCTAAGTGGCGATTCACAACGAGCTCGCGTATTATGTCGTTCGATATCTTTTCTTCAAAGAAGTGAGGGACTTTCTTTAGGGTAGTAAAGAGGGACAGGTTAGGATTGTGGATAGTTCAGAGCAGTAGAGAGTAGAAATAGCTCGATATAGCTGAATAGTGACACATCAGGCCAAGTCGCATTGCCCAGACCCTAGGCTCTCCCTTTCTTGCTCCTATCATCTATCTGTATCTCCAGACTGCGGAAACGATTGGCATGCACTAATCCTCTAGGAGATCACAGCCAAGGATAAATAGTATTCTAGCCAATGAATAAATGCAGTCGCATGAACTACCCCTGTAATGCCAAGATAAGTCAGATTTTAGTTCTAGGACTCTGAATCCGTTCCCGGTCTGGAAGTCACCGATTTGCCCTCGGCAATCTTTTGATAATATCCGTATTCCGTACTTAGGTTCCTTTTCTCTCGACTACCCATCCTCCGCATAGTATCGCGCTATGGCTCAACCTTCCGATCCATCGTACCTCCTGGCGGAGTTCCCATCTACAGACAGTCCTCCCGACACTCAATATAAGAAAGACGCCATGGCTACAGATCTTGGCGTGAACAGTGCAGATGCGCCTCAGCCAAAATCGCAAAATGGGGAGCCGGGTTTTAAACGAAAATTCATGCCCGGCAGGCTTTTCGCCGACTGCGCAGCGACAATCGTACCGATCGCTCTCATAGGGTTTGCCATTGCTATAATGCGCCTCGATAATAAGGAGACAGAACAAGAAGAGTATCGGAAGTGGAGAAATGCGATCAATGTTGTCAGTTCTGTTCTATACAAAAGCTCGTGTGCTTCAACTAATTGTTGTCCCAGATTGCCTCTGCCTTCCCTATCGCCTTTGCTTCCATTGTCGGACGAATGGTCTTTGAAGCCGCGCGATGGAAATTGGAGAAGGGTGCAACGCTTGGGCTTCTCGAACAATTGATTGGCAGTCGCACTGTTGGGTCAACTTTTATCACACAGATTTGCCTCGGGAAGTTCAATATTCTTGGACTCGTGCTTCTATCACTATGGGCCTTTTCGCCACTGGGATCTCAGGCCGTACTCAGGACACTTGGGTCCAAACTAGAGCCAGCGTTGTCAAACTCCAGTGTGCTTTACTTCTCGACTGATGCCGAGACACGACTTGCACCACCCTTCCCTATCAATCCAACCGGGTCCGAATCGGAAACTCGGATAATGGGCCATATCAAAAGCATGTTTGCGTCCTTGTTCTTTACGTCAGAGGAAAGAAAATCCGACCCTCTGGATCTTTGGGGAAATGTCAAAATCCCGAATCTCGAGATTAATGACGATAAATGGCATAACGTTACGTCTGAGCCCAGCCCTGACTCGTATTCAGCTTTGCTTGGGCTCCCCGTTACTAATACCAAACCCGGCAATGTAACATTTTCTCTCGAGTCAAGCTATCTCCACCTTGACTGTTGGAACTATACCAGAACAGCTGACTACAACTTGACCTTCCCTTTCTTTAATTGGACGAACCCGTCTGTCACGTTTGAAAAACCACCAAAGCTCAACGGTACATGGCATGGGCGGAGTATGTCAGAGTTGAGTAAGACATGGGCTATGGCGGTGGATCGATTTGTTGGTCCGTACTGGGGCAATCCGGTCAACCTGACTGATCGATTAGGCAAACAGCCGGAATCCGGTGGTGGTTACATGGCCAATGGTCACCCAAGAGCCTTTAAGAATGAGACTGGTCTTCAGGTCAAGCCGACGAAGCTTCTTTTTACTTCGAGTTTCAAGGATTGGGCACACGGAGGTGGGGCAAGAATTAGGGCGGAATGTTACCCCTTGCAGCGCTATATCGAGTCACGAGTGCACTGCTCTCGACTGGATGCGTCTACCCCTCACAACTGCTCGGTAATCGCACAACGTCTTTCTCGGACGAAACATGCTACTGAGAATATCACGATGCTTAACTGGGAAACGGTCTGGGGTCGTGTGTCGCTACTACCCACATTTCTAGACGGGAATTCGGAGAATGCTGACATCGCGTTGCATTACCTGGATGACCCACGACGCAATGCCGTCAACAATCGATCCATAAGCGACGATGCAAGCTTGTTGAATAGCACTACCGGCGAGCAGTTTGGTCGTCGCTTGGGGCAGATAATCAATACTGTCTTACTTTTGGGACAGAGCTATACAACTGTCATGCAACCTGATACTGCCTTTAACTTCAGCGTTACGGTGCCTGCTGAGAGGAGTAATCTGGTGGAGGTCTATACTGTCCATTGGTCATGGACAGTTCTATTCTTGGTGTCTTCTGTCATACTCTTGGCCAGTGGCATTGTAAGTATCGTGTTTGCCCATCTGGCTATTGGACCAGAGGTACTTGGATACGCTTCCACTGTTGTCCACAGTTCTAAGTATGTGGAATTGCCTGCAGAAGCTGGCAAAAAGGAGGCGTTTGAGGTTGTAAAGATAATGGGGCAAAAGCGACTGAGATATGGCTACGTGGATTGTGTCACGGAAGATGGTCAACGTATAGTAGGTGTTGGGTTGGAAAACGAGACCCGAGACATACATAAAGGTTAGAAAGGTGTAAGTAGCATATGAATATCCGTCTGTCTCAAAGGCCACTGTGTCACGCCCTGCCATGTTGGTTGCAAGCGAGTAATTGTTGCGGTTAGTAAAGGGTATAGCAGCAGAGGCAGGAACACGCAAAGTGATATCATGTAGCCATTTCGAAGTCATCATTTGTGTAATAAGTACAAGTTCTCAAACAAATCACGCATTTGTCCCGACCCCAATTAGCACCAGTGTGCCGGTACTCTCCTTCCGTTACAATATTGGTCTTTGGTAGCCCCCATGAACACAAAGAGTGGAAATTAGAAGGGAATGGTGATGTGGTACTTGATACTCCAAAATTGTACTCAGTCGACGGAAACCTTATCTTGGTCGCTACTAACCCTGAATGGCAGGTATCTAACCACCTACAACTAGACTGACTGATTACAACGGCGCCGTTAACACAAGAGCCGAGCGCCAAGCTTTAAACGTTCAAGCAATTCAATTGTTCTTGATCGCTCGAGAAGCCGAGTGCATGGGAAATTAAGGAGACCAAGAAGCGTTTTCTTTAAAATCCCGTCTCGTTGCTGATTGATTCTACAACTCATCCTTCCAACTCACATTCATTTACACGATCTGTGGTCACTTAGCCACGTCCTTTCTTTCCAGCTATGCGTTTCTCCTTCCAGTCTCTCGCTATCTGTCTCGTCTCTACGCAGGTGGGCTTCGCTCTTGCGGGGCCATGTAGACCTCTGACGACAACCTCGGTTGGTGCGACTACTACTGTCGCCACAAGCGAGGAGTTTTCCACGACCGCCATCGTCAGTGACGTTTCCACTGTGACCTCTGAGGAAGAAACCAGCACTACCGGTATTAGTGAAGAGTCCACTACCACCGCAGCCCTTGACGTGTCTACTACTGCTACTCTGGCGGATGAGACAACTTCCACTGTCTTCGCCGAGACCACTACCACTGCAGCGGTTGAGGAGTCGACTACTACACTGGCTGAAACTACCACTACCCTGGCTGAGACCACTACTGCTGCTGCCGCTGAGACTACCACCACAGCGTCGGGTCCGGAAGCCTCTCTTTTCGCCCGGCTCGACGACGGTAGTGAAGTCGGTGTGTACCTGCAAACAAGTGGCTTCATCGGCACCACAGAAGCCCCCGGAACTCAACCAGGGTTCGCTCTGGAGGCAGATACCTCGCGACTCTTCGCCACATCCTCCGATGGTTCCAAGGTCTATGCCTACACCGTCATACCTGTCGGTGGTAATTACGGCTTCCTATTCGAACAGGCGGATTTCATTGAAGCCTACCCTGCCATCTACAGTTTCATTGCCTGCACAGCTGATTCTGATCTTTTCCTGACCTGTGCGTCCGAGAGTGGACCGATTCCAATCTACTGGTATCTCCCAGGCAATAGCCTCAACTTCTATGGCAACTCGAACCCCACCGTTGCGACGTCTAACGAAAATACGCCTGCTCAGTTCAGACTTCCAGTTGCCTAGAGCCGCAAGGTGATTAGCAAGAGATCTGGTCGAAGACCGTCTTTACCTCGGCGACTACTGATCAGACTGTGAAAGCATGTTTATCCAGTCGCAGAGGACCATGGATGGCAGCATACTTTATCCTTCGCGTATATAGTTAATGTTAACAATTGTTCCTAAAAAGTCCGGCTATAAGATTCCAATTTTGCCTGAGGTATAAACAACACTCATAACTTTATCCACCGACCCTGCTGTTGTTATTCCATTCTACATTTATCCGCGCTCCGGCGTTCTTGCAGGCTTCAGCCTATCGCATCCGTGTAAGCAAAACCCGAATTGCCTAACTCAATGTGACCCGACGGCGTCTCATCTTCATCCATCACCTGCATGATTATCTCAGCAGTCTCGCCAGATTGGCATTCTGTGTTGAAAATGTCAATGTGGTTGTAACACAAAATAAGCCATTGTTCCACGTAGTTGTGAGTCAATAGCCCAGTTGGGGTAGCATTTGCGACACAATAACGGTGTCCCCGCGGCAGATGACATCTTGAAGGATGGCAATTGTGCAAATCCCGCCAATAACATCGACTCGCCATAGCCAACCATGTTACGCCCTGCTAAAGTGCAATCAGACCACGCTCACGCTACTAAACGTAGAATATAAGCATTACGCTGCTAGGAAGGCTACTGTATACTCGGTTTACGCTGCAAATCTGTGGCACAGGTTGAAAAGAGCCCCAAGGTCGAAGTTATTGGATCCTGATCCGCATTACACACCATGCCAATCCGACAGATAAATAACTGCGAATGTCACCTGAAACTTTATCAGGCATATGTAGACTTTCCCCTCCTTCTAAGCAGACATTTTCTCGCTTTCATTAATCCTATCCTATCCTCGTTCTCGTCTAGATAGTCCCCAGTCCAAGCTATGCCTAACCCTATCAAATGCAGAATAGGCGGCTGCGACTACCTCCGCCTCCACTATGATACCAAGATTTCGCCATGGTGCGCATATCGTAAGTCTCTATTTGAAAGCTATTTATACTGCACGCAGCTTGCTGACTATGTAAGATACTTGTCCACACTGCACCAGGCGATACAAGAAGAGTTCAGCAAATGTGTGCTCAGTGTGTAGAGGGGATGATGACTGCGTTATCTTGTGAAGGTCATTCTGTACTCCACTATCATGTATAGCTTCCCTAGATATGACAAGATGAATTTAGAAACCGACGCCATCGAGAGATTGATAGCAAACATTCAATGGATCGTATGGATCATAATATCCGTTATACTTCGGCTGCGTTGTCATGATCAAGTCTATTCCACGCATCTGTCAGAGACTAAACAGCAGCCTTAACCCCGCTCTTCTACTTTGCCCAATTGTGGGGTGCCCACCACCAAATATTTTATCTGACACTTCATTCCTTCCCTCTTGTCAAACCTTGACCCTAAGCTCTAACACCAGTAAGTCAGCGATGGATTCCGAATCTTTCACATACTCAACCATACCACCTGGACGCAACTTTCGGCTGCTCAAGATCTTTCCAGGCTATCCAGGCGACCCCCTAGTGTGCGAACTCTTCGTGTCTACTCTAGATGACGCGACACCATACACAGCTCTCTCTTACGTCTGGGGCAATCCAGACAAAGTTGGCGACATCGAACTTGGAGGACACGCTTGCAAAATCACAAAAAGTCTTTCGGACGGTCTCCGCCGATTGCGAAAGGTTGATACAGTGGAAATCGCATGGGCGGATGCTATTTGCATCAACCAAAATGACAATGTAGAAAAGGGTCATCAGGTTGATTTGATGGGTGTCATTTACACTAACGCTCATCATGTGGTTGTGTGGCTTGGTCCTGATCCTGAAGGCTCCGCAGCTGAGGCATTTCGTTGTCTAGAAACCATCAACTACAAAATACACACAAAGACAGACAAGGAGTATTTCTACCCTGACGAAGAAGAAATGCCCACAGTATTTATGAAAACTGAGGCGTCGCCGGAGCCGCGTCCGATGGCGAGGCCCTATGGACGAAGATCAGTTCATAGCTCGGTGCTGGGCGCCAACGGAAAGGATTGTGTTGGAAGACTATTTGATCTTTCTTGGTTTTCTCGTGTATGGGTCCTTCAAGAGGTTGGTCTTGCGAGATCGGCAACAGCGACTTGGGGAGACAGCACTGTCGAGTTCAGTGAGATCGCCGCGTTTATTTGGAACGTCTACTCCCTCGAGGAGCTCAGACATGCATTAGGTCCTGAGACGTCCCAAAAGCTCTCTGGTGCTCCTCTGTACGCTGTCTGGAATGTCTGGTCTACCTATGAGAGGACAGATTCGTGGATACACCGAACACCACTGTTGAGAGCTTGGGCCGAACTTCTTGCTAGTCAATGCACCCTCGACTTTGTCCTTGTTCTGGAGGCTTCGAGATACTTCAATGCTACCAATCAATTGGATCACGTCTATGCCTTTCTCGGTCATCCGAAAGCTAGGAACCCTATCACCAACAAGCCGTGGTTGCAGGCAAACTATTCAATAGATGTACAGGAACAGCATCGACTATTGGCTGCTAGTTTGGCTCAGCACTCACTGAACTTCTTGGTGCAGGCTCACCAGACGGAGGCTAGTCTGAAGTATGGATCCGATTATCCAACTTGGGTACCGAGATGGAACAAAAAAACGGAAAGCCATGCTGATGCTTACTGGGAAGCATGGGATGCCAGTCTTCGGAAGGAGGAACAGAGGCCTCCCAACGTCCAAGTTAATGAAGATCAACTGAAGGTCTCTGGCATCATCATTGGCCAGATTGATCAGTTCACAAGGACAATGACGGCATCCGACTTTGGAGAGGACAAGGACTTCGGAGCGCAGCTCCTCGATATATGTTGGGACGTAGCAAGTCAGAAACCACACCCGTATCGACCAATCGAGACTATGATGGCATTTGCATCGACACTTGCGTGCCACTACAAGCATAAAGGCAACCAGCCCATGGACGGTCGTGAGCGAGTAGTTGAGCAGTTAGCGGGCTATTGCATGCATCTCAACAATACCTTCTACCAAGCTCACCTGAAGCCAAAAGATGGCGATGGGTTCTGGAATCTGAACACTGTTTTGGAGGTTCGCAAAGCCTTCACTCCGAGTTTCAAGTCACATGCTGTCAATCGGCGCTTCTTCAATACGGTTGATGGATATTGGGGAATGGGACCTTCTGCTATGGAGACTGGAGATGTTTGTGCTGTTCTACTTGGTGCGGATGTTCCTTTCGTTCTCAGGCCAAAAGGTGCTGAGGGTGAATATCAGTTGGTTGGAGAGTGTTACATGTATCGGTTCATGGATGGCCAGGCAGTCACGTCATGTCGTGCTGGGGACTCAAAGTATCAAGAGCAGCGCATCACCCTCCTGTCGTAGGACCAATTGATTGAATAGACGTTGGACGTCCAACTGAAACTTTGACTACTCCTGCCATGGTTCCACACCCTCCCAGTATCCAACATCGACGTGCTTGGTAGTGCAGTTCGAGCAGAAGATCTCATGTGCAGGACTCCCGTTACCAGGAGGCTTTCCATCGACGATGATCTCTTTCACGAATGACGCAGAGTGGACACCGAAGTAAAGCGCGTTATGAACCATATCATCAAGTCCTGAATGTTTACCACATCCTTCACAAACCATGCGGTCCCGGTTCATCACGTTGCCTCGAAGGCCGATAGAGACCTCTGCGTTTTGTTAATAATTGCGTCGTGAGGCAGGGACAATGCTCTTACTGTCAACTCCAAGCATCTCCGCCATGTGGAGGCGTTCACTGTCGGTGAGAACCCAGCGATACGCTTCTTTGCCATTCGAGCACATCACTCGCTCAGACGGTGTTGGTAGGTCGAATGGCCTTTGGTGGGCGGGAAGTTGGGTTTCAGCTTGCATGGTGATTTCGGGCTTGAGAGATTGTGTATTGCGCGGAAGGTGTGTTGTGGAATCAGTTGATGAGAAATAGTGAAGAATGTCGAGGGGATTATTCACTGTTTAAATACCCATGTTCTCGCAAAGAAACAAAGTACACAAATTTAACTCCACCTTTCAGGTACTGTTCGTAAATTCTCACCGCTTAGATCCATGATCAGGCGGCTGGCAAGTAGAGGCCTACTAGTCCGCCCCTTTGAATCTCATCTTGCTCTATATTTCCGATTTTAGTCAGATCGGCAAGTCCTCAGTAGCTCGATTGGGGAACCAATCCGCCTCATGTCAGACACGATGTCCATTTACATCTGTCAAGCTCTCACTAGAGTCAACCACGTCTCAGGCATACTGACTTGTCATTGGAATCTTCATCTGGAGCCAAACAGATCCTCATGCCAAGACACGGCAGGGCAGTAGCTTAGTTACGAAGGATGATCTTTCGCAGTTCCACAAAGACTTGCTGCCACTAGCCTATCACAAGTAAATATGTCCCGATTGATCACAATCTAATTGGTCTCTAGACTTGAATACTAAATACCCACAGTATAATACGCAGATCGCGATCTGCTCAGGATCAGTCAAACAGATAACCTGATTGAGAAGACTGCCAGCGAACTGAGACACTCGATTGGTCGGCTTGCCGGATGGTCCCGGCGGGCCGAGATTTAGGTTCGATGATCTGAAGTCGCCTACATCGATTAACCTTGTAGCACTGGGTGATTGAACGAAAACGGAGCATGGGCTGGGCGAGATAATGGGAATTCAATGCTCTCTTGCATGTCAGTTGGTATCTAACCCGCGCTCTATCTTTATACATTCAGCTACGCTAATGTGCCTGCTTCACAACTGAGTGTAACGGTCATCCAGTAACAAGCGCCTTACTCATTTTTGGTCCTCTTCACAGCTGACTTTCTTCCAAAACCCAACATCCACGATACCCTCAACAGCAGCCATACCATTGGCACCCAAACGTTCACCATAGCGTAGATGTGCATACTAGATCCGGGAAGAGCTGCCGCGATCCCGGTGACGGCCAATGTCGCGCCAGCGTGGAATATGTCGAATACCAAGAACGAGGCCAAAACTGCCTTAACGATCTGCTCAGCATCGCTTGTGTCGCGCAATTTGTATCGCGCCACGTATAGAAGTATTGGCTCAATTACTCCACTAAACGCCAGAGCAGCCATGTACGCGTACCAAAGACCGCGTAGCTGCGGGGTATTCCAAGCTGACTCAGCATCGCAACGCGTCTGGAATGCAGAGGGCGACCAGAACGGTCCAGCACTATCATCCGGGGCAAGGGAGTAAAAATGATTCGCTGGCGATACTGGAATCAGAAGAAGGGCAGTAAAAATTGCAGTGGGCTATGTATGAGTCAGCTAGATGTGTCGAAACACGAGAATGTCTCAGGCTGCATACCTCGAGAACCATAAAGAGATATTGGTAGTGCCATGGAAAGATTTCGGAAATCTGCGTCATGGTGTAGTCCTGTCTCCAAAGGTCTATAAATCTACAAGGGGATTGAGGATGGAAGAGCGACAAGAAATGCTGTATTTGTCGGACCAGCTTCAGCATAAATGCATTACAAACAAATGAATGGTTTAGAATGCGTAATTTGCCTGCACCCCGGTTGTGGACTGTCACGTGAAAATGCTCAGGTTTGGAATACTTTGCTTGGTCTAGGTTAGGTTTCCAACTGGTAGAGACAAAGACCATAAAGGTCCTTAACACGAAACGGTTCGAAGTTTTATTACGGTAGACTCGTAGGGAAGAGGAGCGAATGTATAGAGAGAAATTGCAAGAAATACCAGTTAATCTATTAGGTTCGACAACTGACTATCCATGGAGACAGGTCATGGGATATTTTGGGGAAAACCCAGTTAGTGCTGTCATAGCAGCAGCTAATCGCCACAATCACTGTGACCAAATAGATCCAGACCACATCGAGAAATGCATTGCCCCAATGAAAAGATATCTGATAGTATCATGAAATCATTTGCACGCGCCCGCATTATCATTATCTGAGAAACAAACATTTAGTAGTCCTGAAGGTATTGTCTAGATGTCCTGCTTTTATTATAGTCTGTAAGTCATGTATTCGTATTCAACGCAGACATTTACTCATTATCCTGTCATCTCACCGACATTATTGACCTTCACAGGGAATAATCAGATCACCATTCAATGCACATCAAGTGATGTCAGGTTATGCTTATCTCAATCCTTCGCTTTACCCATCCTGGTAACGATCGTCTGACTTCCCCGGCCCCCATCAATCCTGTTAGAGCGTCCATGATTCTTCCGGGCAAGATTTATCCGAGAATCGACGTTCAATATGCCCAGAAAGCCTTGAAACGCAGGGATGCTAATCCTCTTTGCAATCAACCATCTTGATTGGTGTTTAATTTGCTTAGTCGTTAAGCACAGCTGGCGCCAAGATGTATAGCCTTGATTTTTGCGTGACATCATCCTGCCTAGTCAGGCGCGCAAGCACTGAGCCCACAGGCAACAAGGTTATGCCAGGTCTCGGGCATTTCTTTATTCACCTTAATCTTCAGTTCCCCACAAAACGTCAACATCTTTAAAAGTACCTCGCAGCACATCACATACCAGCTGAATTATTATATCCACATCCCATAAACGATATACTTAGGGACTTGCACCTCGGAAAACCTCAAAAATAGCCAAACGACAGAAACAAATCATATCCACCATCGAAAGTCTTCAACATGTCAAACACCTCACTTCCCAATCTCACGGAAATCGTCACCAGAGAATGTGACACAAACCGCCTACCATCTCGACTTCCGTCCCTTGGCGATGATGTGCCAACCGCGTGGGTCGCTATGACTAATGACTCATACGGCGGGATGAGCCAGGTCTGCTCTCCCAACTCTGTCAATCTCTACGGCAATTGTACTCTTTGGTGCGAACTACCGGCTGAATTTATGGACGCCTACGAAGCCTCTGGATCCAATAGCTTTGATGGTTACTTCCTACGACAACTTAGGGCGACTGGTATGAACACGTCTCAAATAGGCATCTTTTCGGCAAGGGAGAAAGAGAGCGCAGCTTCGATTACAGGCCGCCCAGTTAGCGTTTTGGGCTTGGGGACATTGGCTTTAGCAATGTTTGTTGCTCTTAGTATATAAACGCCGGCGTCATGGAAATTCGGAGAGAAGTAACACAGGAAGGTATTCATAAACAGCATCTTAGTACTCCATACAAACCAGGCGAGAGAATGAGTACCTCAATTTTCAATCAATAGCCAACTGTCAACGGTTGGGGGGAGATCAAATCCGTCCTAATGCATTAGAATCAACTGATGTCTCAGTTAGAAAGTTCTGCAGTTTCATCCCCCGCACTTAGATAGCCTATCTCCCCGGTCAGCTGATGTCCGCCACAGTAAATCTTAATCTTTCGGTGGCCAGGCACCTGCAGGCAGTAATTTCCTTGAGAGAATCTCAAGACTCTTACCCCGTAAGGTCCTAAAAACTTGAAGCTACGATCGTCCCGCTGAGCCACAACTATCCTCAGCACTAATCATAATTCATGTTAACCCATCTTGGCAAGCCTGTGTCTCATAGCGACATGCCTCAATGATCGAACAATTGTAATAATACCTATTCTTCTTATGTTATCATGGAGAGCGCGAGACAAAACGTCACTATTGTTGTGAACTTTGCTGTAAGCAACGCTCTGATTGTCTATCGAAACCCTGCCAAGAACACTTCCCATATATTCTTACAAATAAAGTCTAGCGCAAATACAGTGGGGCTGGAAAGCAGACACCCCCAGGGCAGTCAAGCATCGTAGACCCTTGGAATAACATCGCGTACCTGCACATCGAAACCAGAGGCCCAGCTATCTGCAGCTTGACTTCGTGGCACCGAAACAGAATTGGCCGTATTGAGGTATAATTGGTTATCGAGTCAATAGCGGCTATACTCCTCCACATCTCGGAAAGTGGTGTCAGGTGTGGCTTGAGAGCCCGTTTCTAGCTCCTCTCCCGCAAATGGCATCTGCCTTGTGGCCGTCGGCCTGGTCAATCCCCCCACCACCCTTGTTACTTGTTTCCACTTCCCTCTTTCCCCCACGCGCCCTGCCTCGCCAGTAACCCGTTCGCTCTGCAAGGGATAGTAAGCTGAGGGCTGAGCTGGAGCACTTTGGGGGGAGATCGGTTGTGTCTCAGAATACGCGGACATAGAGGGCGAACTGTACTGTGTGATTGGGGACGGAGTAGAAGGCGGAATCTCAGATATCATCTCGTAGATGTGTGACGGAGGCATGTGAATAGCGGGCAGTGAGGCATCGTAGGCTGATGGCCTTCTGCTTGCCTGAATGTCGGCGAGACTGATATGTTTCGCAGAAGACGTTGCGATGAAACTGGAATCTCGGTAGGAGGGAGGTTTGGGAGGTAGAGGAGGCGGAGTCTCTTGTGAATCCCTCCAGCTGTAATCAGAGCCGACTTCGTAAACTCGAGGCGTTGGAACCAGAGGTTTAGCGGCTGATGCCTGTTAATTTGAATGTAGAATGATTGTAAGGAAGGAAGTAAACATGCCTGATTTTCCTCCCATCAAAGCACCCAGGAGATTGATGTTGTCGATATTGATTCGCTTCTCCTTGGCTTCCTTGGTATCTATGCGCGCCGCTTCCATCTGCACCGGTGGAGGAATATAGAGGGCAATCTGCCGAAGGAAGGTGATCTCTGTCAGTACTGATTGGTGATGGCCATTAATCACTGGGACCTGGCTGTTGAACTCCTTGAAGTTGAACAAGGTCCATCCTCCACGACGATAGAACGGTAGCTTTCCCTTGTGTGCCTCCGGTCTACACCTCTCGACAATCCTACCCACTTCTAGTAGTCCATTATGTGCGTCTTCGATAATCGCATTCACCCGTTGGAACTCGATCGGCTTTCGCTCCAAGATATCCAGATGAGCATCTCGTAAACTGATCAGGTGTTGGAGGTCGCGGTCGCAGGTACGGACAAGGTGGAAGCTGCGGCGAACCTGATCGTCCGCTTGGGCGCTCTCAACGATGAGGTCAATCAGCTTCAGAGTGATGGCGCTAAGAACTCCTGCGATCTCTGCCATGATGGTGGCAATAAAATTATCAGCACACACAACGGGAGAGAGACAGATGAAAGGATTGATTACATGGAGTAGATCATCGAAAGTCTATCTGGAAAGGGATGAGACCAAGAATAAGCTTGGAGATCAGTGGAACATGTTGCTCGGTATTCCAACTTCAGAGGGACGAACTTGCATACGGCCCCGCTTTACACAGCAGCGCATATGCATCTAACAAGATCAGTGATCTCCGGTTGAGTTGAGCAGGGATAGTATTGAGTCTAGATGATTCCATATGCCATGTGCATATGTGCCATGAGCGATTGTCGCTCTGAAGGATGTCATGTTGGGCAACTTTGTGGTTTTGTTGATGTTGACGTTAATAAGGAAGTGTTTAATAACTAACCTATTAGAAGAAGAAGATCTTTTATAGTACCTATTATAATACTAACTTAATAAGTTACAAAATATACCTTAAGACCGGACCCTTATTAGCATTTAGGTTCATAACCTGCGATTATTCTAGCATTAATTTAATATGTATATTGGGGACTTATGCCTCGGAAAAACTCAAAATAGTGCATATGTGCATCTTGTTGAAAGCTAGTGCTATCAAGTTGAACGAGAACGCGAACGCTAAGTAACGAGACAACTCGTATTGTAGGGGATGCTAAAAGTGCAATAAACTATCAAGCCACAGACTACAGTTTCCAATGGATAAGACAAATGCTCCACCAAGCACTAAGACAGGAGGTGGGGCTCTGCGATCCTTTGCGGAGAGCTGAGAGGATGCCCATCCCAACCACTCAACTTGTCCAATCCGACGCATATGACAGGTCGCCCTTTCCCGGATTCATCCTGGTAGATGAACCTCCACTCACCGGTGTGCGAAAATAGCACATAGCCGAGTTTGGCTGTCTCAACGATCATCACACGGAGGTGGCCGCGCTGTTTTCGTTGACTCTCCTGGTCAGCTGCAACAAAAAAGCAAAGGACAGAGTCCAAAGCTTCCGCCACCTTCTCAGCCTGATCTTTGACCTCATTCTCTGTGGGCTCCAGGGGTGTTCTCTCCTCAGGAGCGGGATGCATGAATAGTGCTGATAGCGTGCGCCATCGCGTCCAAGCAAACGACATGACTATTCAGCTGTGTTAGTAGCTGGTTCGAGATCTTCCTGTACCTTTCCTCTTGTGCTTACCGTCCAAGCTATCTTTATTCTCTCGTCTCGGAGGGATTGAGGTGACAAAACTGACTGCAGGCTGCGGAAGTAATGTCAATGGCCCCGGAGAGTTCCAGTCGATAGTGCGAAAGAGAACATGGGATATGACATGTTTGAGCGCTCCACTGCGAGTGCCTGGTTTGAGACACCAGCCAGCCACAGTCTCCGCATGGAAGCCTGAAAGGTCTTGACTGATGCCAAGAGCAGATAACGCGTGGGCCAACGTCGTTAGCTTGACGCCCACCGGATCAGAGTGATACAAGGCTTCAACGTGCTGCCTAATAATATCTTCCAGCCGACCCAAGTCGGACAGGATGTCTTTATCAGGTGCTGGCTGTAAGACGAAATTTTCGAGCTTCACCCTCTTGGCAGAGGGTTCTAAGGCAACAGATGTCGCGTCTCGGGGTTGGTTCATGAACCGGAACCCCTCTTCGCTTCGGCGCCGTCTTCTGAAACGCCTTGAACGGCCCTTGGCACGGAAAACATGCCACTGCCAAGCGATGACAGCCCCAATGATCAGGCCAGCAATCAAGCAGCTAATGGCCACTCCGGCAACCTCGCCGTCATTAAGTCGTTTGTTTGACGGGAAGGAAGTGGCACTTGTAGCAGTCGACTTCGTTGCATCAGAGCGGCTGGCACCATCGGTACCAGTCGAAGCTTTCAAATCCGTTGAAGTGTCGCTTGCGGCGGGGAAACCGTCTTCTGCCTGTGAGCCTGTTCCTGTCTTGGTTTCTGTCCCTGCTGTAGTACTAGCTTCCGCCGAAGATGTTGTGGGGGGAATTGCGACCTCCGTCGGCCCTGGTGGCCCTGGTGACCCCTCTGTCTCTTGTCGCTGTTCGAGATGAAAGGGAAAAGACATTGTATAAAGTTACAGAACAAATTGGTACTTAGGAAATGAGTAGGAAGGATCTAAGTCATGGATTGATAACCACCCAGTTTTAGTGAGGGGTTAGTAGCCATTTAAACCTGTGTCTATGTGTCTTCGGATGACTTTGTCCCTTTTTCAAAAGCCGTTCACTGAGGCATGGTCATCAAAGCAGGCTCCCAATCGCCTTTGAGACACAAGGCAGCCACCTCCTCACCCCTGAGGTCTAGACTCCGGTGAGGCTGACTGCAAGCAGCTGCGGTCACAATCCAGCTGCAACGGGCCCCTGTTCACCCCGCCTGTACTGATATCAGGCTCTGGAGTATCTCTCCGGGTTAGTGTAGTGGCAACCTTGAACACGGGCCGTGTTTAAGAAATGGACGATGGACCCTCTCAGTTCCATTACGGTTCTGGTACCCCGCGCTTTCATTGAATCCTGCTACTCACCTTTCTTGCGTCCATATTTCGGTCCGTCTACAGGACCTACCAGCCGTTTCACGAACGGCTTGTCCGCCCAGCATGGCCGAGAAACCTGATGTTACAGTAGCCATTGATCTCGGTACCACCTTCACAGGTACGACGCCACGCAAGGCTTATTGCCGATTACTAACTCCCCTCTAGGTGTCGGCTTTTTGTTCTCGAACGGGACGATACATATCTTTAACAACTGGCCTGGAAATAACAACACCGGTGAGACTAAGGTGCCCAGCCGGCTAGTGTACAATCACGACAATACGGTATCCTCCTGGGGATTCTCCTGTGCTTTATACGATGACCCACTGCCTCCAGGAAAAACAGAGAAGCGTCTTTTTAAGATGTTCCTTGATCAGGAAACCTGTGACGAGGCGAGATCCGCGGGTCTGACAGCAATTGGCAGTCCCGCAGAAGCCTCAAAGTGTACTGCGGACTTCCTCAGGGAGATCCATCGTCACATCAAGAGGACCTACGAGGAGATGACTGGTTCAAACTGGTTCGCTGCCACTGTTATCTTCCTCTTCAGCGTTCCCACGACATGGAGGGGATTGGAGGTGAGTAACACGCTCAAAGCCGCCATACAATCGGCAGGCTTTGGAACTGATGGGCCCCGTCATTCGGCGCAGATCGACCTTACTGAGGCCGAGGCTGCGGCTGTTGACACTCTGAAGAGTGGTATTGTCAACTTCCGGTCTGGGGACATATTCCTAGCTATCGATGCCGGCGGTGGCACCACAGACCTGTCATTGGTTGAGGTAACAAGTGTCAGTAATGACATACCACAGATGTCACAAATTGCGGAGGTCAGTGGCATTGGAATCGGCTCTACTCTTATCGACTCTGCTTTTGGCAACCTCGTTGAGAAACGACTGGCTGAAAGTTCGGACGTGCCGCGCGAGATCTCCAACGGTTTAGCGGACAGGATGATGACCAGTGAACGGTTCAAAGCAGTCAAACACCTTTTTGGTGACCCTGCAGCCATTGCTTCAGTCCACCGGATTGCCATACCCGGGGTGTCCAACACCTTTAGGCACGACAAACTTCGCGCTGAGGGAGGGTGCATGGTCTTTGATAAGTACAACTCCCTCCCATTCTACAAGTTCCCAGCGCCCTCCCTAACCTTTAGATAGTAACGACCTACAAAGCCTTTTCGACCCTCATGTCGAACGCATCATGGCTAAGATCCAGATGCAGCTGGACTGGATGGTACAAAACGGACGCAAAGAACAAGTGGTATGATGTTGACCAGCTACTGTATGACGTTAGGCTAATACATGTTACAGTCATACATCGTTCTATCGGGTGGCCTTGGGAGCTCCAAATATGTACAGAGGCGGATCACGGACTACTTCGCTCAATTTACGCATGCGAACGCTCGGAGTGTCAGAGTCGTGGCAAACAGAAACCCACAAACGACGGTCGTCAGAGGCCTGCTTGAAGATCAGAAGCAGAAACTGGAAACTGGTAATAAGCCAGTTCTCGCTACATATGTTGCGAGAGCTAGTTACGGGGTTGTCATCAGCGAAACATATGACCATGGTCGTCACATCGGTGAGGAGCTGAAGCCAGATGACTTCGACCCTAATCATATGTGGGCTATCAACCAGATCGCGTGGCTCATCCGTAAGGTTTGTTGTACTTAGCATCTTTGTCCGCGTTACCATTTGCTTACATACTCTGTAGGGAGACAAGATTGATCCGAATATTCCTGTCAAACGCCATTTTAATTCACGACTGAAACCTGGAGAATTGACAGTGTCATTCCCTGCAAGAATTGTCACTTCAAGGAACGAGACCGGAGTTCTCCCCAAAAGCCTCCTCAAAGGTATGCAAAATCTGTATTAGAAGCACCAAAAACTGACTAGAGCGAAGCTGGTGTCCAACAACTATGTGTCGTTAATAGCAAACTCACCGACCTCAAGCAAGACGAGCTTGACCTTCAGAAGAAGCGTGGTTGGTGGTGCTTCTCTCAAGGCTACAAGTACTACAACTGCCCAGTGGATGTTCATGTCATCGTGGCGCCGGCTGATCTACGATTTGAGCTATGGTTCAAGGGACAGAAGTTCTCTCGTGGTCATGATTCTATTAAGGTTGTTTGGAACTAAACTAAATGCTGCATTATCAGCAGCGTAGTAAGCAGTGATATTAGAGCTTTACTTGACTATATGCACAATACTTGCCATTAATATCATGTTGGAACTGGGCTACTGGATCAATTACCGATATCGCCCTCCCGCTCCTCTATCAATTAGGCAATCTAGGCTCGCTTGTTCCAGCGTCATCTCGGCGTACGCTTTTGTCAATTCATCCAGCGACCGGTCTGTAGTGTCGTTTTGACGGGAACTATCTCCAGGAAGAAGTCGCTATGAACATGTTCAGCACTCATCTGGCGTTCATCAAATACTTACCGAGAACTTCCGTATAATGATGTATGAGTTGCGTATCTTGTTAAGTTTCTGCTTGCTCTCCAAGACCCCTTTCTGCAGGGATCAGGGTAGTACGGGCGTCACTCAACTCTGGAGCATTAAAAGGCGTTGTGGTTATGAACGCGTCCGAGGAAGATGATTGAGAGGGAATACCGGCCTTCGTCTAACAATAGAGCGCAATGCGACAATAGCAAAAGCTTGGTGGGCAGTGCATATGAACCATTGAGCGCATGACGAAGGCTATATAGTTGCACGAGTGTTTCTGCACGGATCTTAGAATATTTCAACGCGATTTTCTGGTTTCCTACATTTATGGGCGCTAATCGCCGGATGATCTGAGATATACTCGTGATAAGAGCAGCTTATATGAACGGATAAGTAGATTATAATAGAGCATGGCCTTAGAACTATGCATTCAAGCTACAGATAGTAATGTAAGGTTAATAGAATTTCACAGAGAAGCTACGCAGATGGACATAATATAAAGTCGATTACAATGAGGGTTAATTAAATAATAGAAGACTCTATAATTTTAGTTCTTTATTTAATCAACTCTTGTCACATTCAATCTGGAGAACTTGAACACACGGCTGATCAAACCTATTACCAATCTCATCCACCTTATCGTAGTGATCTTCGGCGCCTGCTACAGCCAGCTCCGTCTGACACTGAACTTTGATAGGTCGCTCTGGAGGAAGTCATAACAGTTGAAGTACCAATCACTGGTGCCTCTGTAGTTAATGTTTTGATGGTCAGCGTCTCGACGGTTGGTCTCGCCAGACTGGTCGTTGTCTCAAACGAGGTTGTAGTAGCTGCGGATGTAGCTATTATAGACTCTAGCGACGATGAGATTCCAGTTGACTTTGAAGAGTCCTCCGATGTGGGCTCTGATGTAGAATCCGACGATGGCGCTGACGATGTCGTTGATGCTGCTGATGTTGTAGTTGATACATCTGTGGCAAGAGTTGACTGTATGAACTCCGATGATGTGAATGTGGTCGATGATGACGCAATTACTTTCGAAGCAAAGTTGATTCCAGTAGAGGGTCGAGTTCCGGTAAACGACTCAATCAACTGACATTCACTGTAGGGATAAGGATAGAAGTTTATGGCCATACATCTAATGTCGTTGTCGCACAAGGCCAAGCAATTCTCCATGCTATCTTCCTCAGCGCGTCGATATATAGATTCCCCGGTCGAGATAGTATCGCAACTAATGGTGAACTTTTCAGTGTAGATACTGCTAACCATCTGACTACAAGAGACCGAAGTTTGTGTCGAAGGGGGCGAAGTGGTTGAAGATGATGCCCCGGACGATGCGGTTGTAGATGGCGTAGACGACAATAACGTCGCCATGTCGTACAAATTGTTGAAAGCCAGACCATCAGTACCATCGAGTAGGTAGCATTGCGACTGGCTTCGATCGAGTAGTGCAGCTTGGCATTCTGCGGTAGAAGTACATAAGTCTATGCATGTCGATAAATCGCCAGCCTTGTGACTTACACCGAGTTGATTACCGCCGGTTGTATATGAATCGCAATTAACTTGGAACTTTGATCCAGAGGGAGCTTGGTAAGGGTTGCTCATCTCGTTACAGGACACCGGCGCTAAAGACGCTGTAGCAGATGTAGTCGAATCTGAGGATGTAATGTCCTCCGAGGTAGACTCTGGCGATGATGATGTAGTGCTTGCAGGAGAAGGAGTTACATATGTGACATGAGAGATAGTGCCTCGGGCAGTCCCGGAAGCTGGTTGTGTGACGATAGAAGTCGCTTCATAAGTCGTGGTGGATGTAACAGTTGTTGTGTCGTAGTCCACTTTGAATGACTGATCGCAGTCGTTGCAGGGTCGGATCTTGACCATGACAGCAGTATCACCATAGCCGTCGAGACGGTCGCACACAGCAATCTTCAACTCTACGTTCGTCTTGGGAACTGGTATGGAAAAGCGAAGAGGCGGCGATGACATTAGGAACGCTGTATCACCATTGGGTGAGGGTATACCCCAGGGCTCGCTTAGATACCTTGATGATGAATCCAGTGCAAGGCCATTTTCATCCTTTGCATAGTTCACACCATTGACCATGAGCATGACTTTGTCCCCAGATCTTGATCTTGTTAGTCCTTTATCATACGTTTCCTGAAAGTAACTAACTTACGTGGTGTCACAGCTTGCAATAACCATATCGACGAGAAATGTAGTAGCCTTTGTTGGAGTAACATTCAACAAATATGAAGCTCCATTGTAAGCATCTGCACCACAAAATGAACGAGTATATGCATCGTACAAATCAGTGGAATAGGAGCTTGGACACGTATCACCAGGGCCGAAAGGGTTTGTCAAGATTCCAGTCGAAAGAATGATGCCCTTCTCCATTCCAAAAGGGCCATCAGTAAACGGCCTGATAGCAGCTGGGTCTCCACTGTAGCCAGATGATTGGGAGAAGACATCCCTGGAATTATTGAAGAGGATTTGTGCCATCGGCAGAGGGTTTGTCCGTGGCCCAATGGTAAGACTTGAGCAGGGACTTACCAATGACGCCCAGAAGGCCAGCATCCATTGTTGCTTCCACATTATGTAGGAAACAACCAAGGAACATAGGAAAGGATGGCGAGGAAAGCAAAGGGCATAAAATAACAATAAGGTTGGAGGGTATCAGGAGCTTTCTGTCAATGGGGCACCTTTCTATACAACGCGTATCAAAACCCCAGTCAGCTGAAATATCTCTGAAAACGCAGTTGTACGATAGTCACAAAGCACAGACAGCACTATTGGGGTGATTTCTTCCTTTAGTCTAGTTCATTGACATATCTATTGGCTGACAGCTGCTTAAAAGAAAGGGAATCGATTATGCGCAACGCTAAGATGTTCTCGAATTCGCTACTGCTGTCAATAGTCAGGCGCTATTGATCTACCCTGGTTTGAAGCTAACTGAACTTGGAACTTGTGTGAAGAGCCCTGTAACTAGCCGACCCCCGACAAGTTAAGCTGGTGCGAAGGATGCCAAGGATAAGATAAGGAGATAAAATAAAGAGTCCTACCCGGAACCTCACAATCTTGTGAACGTTTCCAGGGCGCAAGTCCCCAACATACATCTGGGATCTTACAATATCCTCAAGAGCCAAGGTGAAACGTATTGCTAGATAATGAAACGGAATTGGTCTTCCAGGCTCTGATTTAGACATCTGGATAGGCGGATTAGTTGCTTTTCAATTCTGTAGTCAAACATAGCGTCCCTGTCACGTTGTGCATCTCCAACAACGTGGCCGCGAGGGTCGAGGAGCATGTCCGTCTCACGCAATACAATGAAATATAAGCAGCAGGTTGACTATTGACACAACTAGCTACAACGCTGTTGTTACCTCGCAACCTCCTAAGCTCGAAGGTACTTATTAATTAGATACATCAAGTAGTGTTGAACAAAAGCCAAGAGCCATCTAAGAGTGAGCCACAGGCTTGAGTGCTCTGAATATCCTAAGAGAGCTTGAGGTACCCAAGATCCGTCGTAAAAGCTCTTTATAATCCCAGCCTAGACCATTTGCAGCTAGCAGAGTCAAGCTAGCTTGATCATCACGAGTGGGTCGCCCAGGACCTGTCATATTCTGTGCCTGTCTTAGTCGAGTAACAAGCATCCAAGAAATATTGTGTACTTACAGGTTTCATGTTGACGTCGAACAATGCGTATGGCGATTCAGGCGAGTCCTCAAATTTCCGGACGTCAATGCGAATAGGAGCAGTCAACCTGAGAACACTGGCTGCTCGTTCGCATTCTCTAGCTAGCCTTTCATGGAGAGGGCCAGTCTCACTCTCGGGCACTACTCGTGAATTGGCGGTAACCGCTACAACACCGTTATATGGTGCAATTCCGTTCTGGTGATTGAAGCGCGTGACGATAGGAAGAGCCCAATAGCCTTGACCCTCTGCGGTAGGGGGCATGACAGTCACTGTTGCCTCCTCGCCTTGCAGGAACTCTTCCACCATAAAAGCCAGAGAATTGCTGGAAAGCTCCTCAGCATGGGCTAGTAACTCGCTCTTGTTGTGGCACACCTTAACACCGAAGCTACCACGCCCACGACTTGGCTTGGCAACAACTGGGTAAGATATGTTATCAGCCGATTGAGCCACCTCGGTCAGCGAGGATGCAGTGAAGGTTCGTGGCATAGTAAATCCACCAACGGCGCGCAAGTAGTCGTTGACAAACTTTTTATCATCGTATTTATCAACCACTAACGGACCTTGGCCAATGACTCGGACGCGATCTTGGAAGGGATCGAGTTGAGTCGACGTCTGCAATGGATGCGAGGCAAATACAATGGTATTTGACCAGAGATAATTCGCGCCCTTCTCAATTGCCTCTAAAATACCTCGTTCGGTATCAGGAAAACACCAATCGCCATCTTTAAGGGGATCTGGGTGCTTGTTGGGTGTTATGACTTGGACATCATCACATTGATCGAGGTTGTAGGCGATATCAGCGCCCGAGTCCTGATAACCGCCTGGCTTCTTGGGCTTGCGGACACCATTGATGATAGGAGGGTCCAATGCCTGGTAGAGGACGGCGACGCGTGTAGATGCTTTGGAGGATGAAAATCGAATGCCGGCATAACACGACTGAGCCAAATGAGATGCCGGACAGAAAATACCGCTGTTGGCGAGCCGAGGGATAAGAAGAGATTGCATTGCGGTGGACAGTGGTGAATGTGGGACAGATTATCAGGCCGCAACAAAGTTGCAGATTGCAATTGCACATTAAACCGGTAGGTCTGCCTGCATGACCATGGTATTGAGGGAAGTGGGATGATGCCTTGTGGGATGTGGGGTTCGTCGTCATGCCGGTTAGCGGATGGCTCCACCACAGCAAACTCGAGAGACGGAGTGACCCGCAGCCTTCATATGGCCACGATTACACCACCTGAGCTTGATGGTATCAACTAGTTGAATAAGTCAAGAAGATGCAAATTATAAGATTTTTATTGTACTGACTGATTATATACATTGAGTGGTATCAAATGGAAAGCCACGAGCCATCCAAGAGTGATAGCTTAAGAAGCCAATTGTAAGCATTATGATCAACTGACAAGTCTTCAGCTGTCGCTGGATTGTAGTGTAGAGGCATGGGCTTGGAGGATTCCAAATCATGGTTCTTCCATAAGCTTTCTAGAACCATTGCAGCATTCCTGGTATTCGCGCAATGGCCGGTATGCCAGATCCTATCCAATGTTTTAAGTATCCACGGTCTCCTCTGCTGATTAATATTCGCTGCTCCGGCGATAAATGTTGGCCAGATCAGGCATTTGAGGAGATCATCGTCTTCACGTTCCAGGAATGCGTATCCTGCAACGATGTCATCAACAAGTGATGGTTCAAGGATAGAAGTATCCCCGGTAAGATTGAAGAGGACACGGCGGGCATAAATCTCAGCTGAGAGTTTCCAAATAGTGCCGAGTTGCATCAGATCCCTGGATGACACCATCGAATTGTTCACTGTGACATCCATCGCCCAAGCCGCAATGTCATATAAACGGAGACGGTGTAGAGTGTCCTTCAGGTATTCGACATCAGCCATCTGTAAAGCAAACACATCATTGGCTCGTCGGTTGAAGGCAAAGGTTTCAATAGCTGACAGAACAGCAACAGGGCATCCGATTGGCGCGACTGTCGAGGAAGTTCTGATTTGCGTCACAGGGAGCGTGGATTCACTGTTTAAAGCTGCTGGCTTGGCCAGAGACGAACCAAGTATCTGAAAACTACACAAAGGGTTTGTATCAGCTGATGTCGATAAGGCAATACCTGACTCAGCAGTACTCACGTAGCGGCTTCGCATAGCAAAGTCTCAACACTGCTATCGAAAACAGAACATCCATTGATAGATCCGACTTGAATCAGGTTCCTGGATCCTTTGAGATGAACATTCCAGGCTCCAGACCCGCTCTCAAAAATATCAAGAACCGCCAGAAGCACGATTGCGATAACGCTGGCATTGTTTCTAGCTTTGGAATGATGCATAGTCAGGTGAGACGAAACGAGGTTCAAACTTAGTTCCTTCAACCGCAAGTAATAGTTAATCAAGCCTCTCTCAGAAGTAGTTAGTCCAGCCATGTCACATTTCGGCGTGATAACTGGAGGTGCTTGATCTGTTGCTGGCGTCGGTAATCCAGGCAGAGTCGAGCCCGTGAGACCTTGAAAGTAGTGACACACGGCTACTGTCACGATAGAGGTTGCCACCATTGGTGATCTAATCCAGGGAATGATCCCACGATATGGATTTTCCGCGTTGTCATGGAAGACAAGACTACTGCAGACGCGCTTTGAGACTAATGATTGATAAGCTGAGGGCCTGGATATAGATGGTAGACCAAAACTAACAATAGTCGATGAAGAATCGAGGAATGATGCCCAGATCCTTGAACAAAGGATCCGTAAGAGTCATCGGCAATAAAGAACCCGCCGGCCATAGGATTGATGCTTGAACCGGATTATAATAGCTTCGATAGGTAGATGACCCATCCCACTGGCTGATCGACAGCGACTGTCGCTGGGACTCTCCAAACGTTCGATTCTTCATGGGTCCACGTCGAGCCACACCCTCGACCCAAGTCAGGGGTTTCTTATAACCAAGGCACTCCACGCCATGGCCCCATCATTTCTGGCAGGACGGAACACCTGCGTCACACTTGAGGCGCCGTTTTTTGCAGGTCCAGCATCTTCTCATTTCCGCAGACTCATTGAAGTTGAATTGACGTCTGACTTGGAACGGTACTGGATGAAAATCCTAGCAGAGTGGGTGCAATCTCGTAATTCAGTCGCCAGCAAAGTCTGAGTATGTTGTCCGGTCGATCTGCTCCGGCATTTTGAGTTGTAGAGCTGACTTCCCATGAGTCTATTAACAGTTCATGATTTCAAATACAGCGCGGGGAGGTTTCGACGTCAGAGCCCCACTAAATTTCACTTATTTACCGTTCTGAGTCTAGTGCTTGTTGATGATCCTCCACTTTCCTCATCCTGCATCATTAATCTATAGCCGGTAAAGAAAGTGAAAAAAAGCATCGATTCGGGTATATATAGATGTCCAAGGAACCTTCGTCCTGGAAATCATTCATCTATCTCTTCACACAAATTTCTACCTTTTACCAAACTCTATTTTACTACGCACTCTCGTCGTCCAAAAGAACAACATGTCTCACAGTGAAGTTCAGGCCAACGGTTGGACTGCTGTTCCCGTAAGCGCTAAGAAGATCATCGATTCTGTGGTGAAGCTTCAAGAAGTACCTCCTTATAAGACCCAAGACATTCCGTTCCCGTCTGAAGACAAGCTTGTAGCTGAAGCTGAAGCCTTTGTCAAGGCACGCTTGAGCCCAGAAGCCTACAACCACTCCCTTCGTGTCTTTTACTGGGGTCAGTTGTGAAATGACCCTGGTGAGGAAGCAATGCTAAAACTTGGACTAGGAACTATCATTGCAAAGCGTTTACTGCCTGAGCATGCTCAAGTGCTGTCACCATCCACCTGGGCACTTACTTGCCTTTTGCACGACATTGGTACCGCGGAAGCTTACTTCACTTCGACCCGCATGTCTTTCGATATCTATGGCGGCATCAAAGCGATGGAAGTCCTCAAGGTGCTTGGCGGTAGCACCGATCAAGCCGAGGCTGTTGCTGAGGCTATTATTCGCCATCAGGACATGGGTGTTGATGGAACTATCACATTCCTTGGTCAGTTGATCCAACTTGCTACGCTGTACGATAATGTCGGCGCATATGAAGGTATCGAGGATTTTGGTAGCTGGATCGATGAGACTACTCGTAACAGCGTCAACCAGTCATTCCCTCGTCACGGTTGGTGTTCTTGGTTCGCGTGCACAGTCCGCAAGGAGGTGTCCAACAAGCCTTGGTGTCATACTACACACATTCCTCAATTCGACAAGCAGATGGAAGCGAACACTGTGATGAAGCCGTGGGAGTAGGAGAAGGCTGGGAACTCTTTTGGTACATACGACATAGTCTACCAATCCAAGGGATATAGATACCTCTATGATTATTACCATAGGTGCTCAGTCAGTCCACATAGATCTTAGGTCTTTTACAAAATATGACGGTGCAATAACGTGGGCTTTTCCTCATTCTTTAGCTTGTGAACTTCGGCAAAGTGGAGAAGGAGGTGACATAAGAGCGGAATGCTGCTCCACGGAGGCAGGTCGATGCGCTAAGTCTCTAGCCCATGGAAATGATATGTGTGGGGCCGATCGGCTTTTTTCCAAGCATGTCCGTCTCCTCGGCCAGAGCCGTGGCCGGGCTTGAACTCTCCATGCACTTCGCCACGTCAGAAATCACTCAAATGAAGAGGCAGGTCGATGCGCACCTCCTCCCAATAATGAACCGGAAATGAATTCGGTCTGTCGACCCCGTTCTATTCGACGTAATCGTACTGGATGTTGGAATTGCAAGAGTGATGTCTGGACTCATGCGACTATTAGGATGTTGGCTAATATGACGCCATAGGTCAAAAGAGAAGGTGCTCCGGTAAGCGATGCGCGAGTTGACGTGCCCCCCAAATTCGTAGTCCACCAGCTGAAACGCCTTGCTAGAAGAGCACCCTTCCTGTGACCGGTGCATCCGGCGAGGACTAGCCTGTAGTTATGGCCTTCGACTCCAATGGGAAGACGAGACGAGGGGTGCTGGAATGGCATTCGGGAGAGCGGCGCCACAGAACCGCACGCCAGAGACAACACATTACCTACTCCCGGTCTCCGGAGGTAGGTTGCGGTGGTTCCACATTGCGGCAGATGAGGTGCGACGATTTCCGTACGTGGATGCAAGCCTGAGAGCTGATGAAACACTTGACCGGCCACTCGAACTCTCACTAACGCCGTCTTTGAACTGGCTGCCGAGGCTGGAGCAAAGCGATGGCGCATTGTTACAATACTGTAAGACTTAAAGATATATATCCTGATCCCGATTAATCGAGTGGTAGATATACAAGAATGGTCCGCTCATCGAGTCCTTTCCACAAAACAAGGAAACCCGTTCCAACAACTAATATTACCTCGAGCATTTCAATTCAGGCCCCTGTTACACCTGGTCATGAGCCTCGCAGCTCACGGTCTATTTAACCGAACACATGTTGACCACCAGCATCAGCGCCAGGAATTATATTCGTCGATGCTTCGACACAAACTGCGATCACTCCAGGACGTGCAGCAACTCTTGTACAGCAGCAATATCGATGATTGCATGACTCAACGCGAGTGGGATGGCCTTTTGATATCTATCACGCTGCATAGTCTGATGGAAATCGCCACGAATAGTACCAGCGAATGGGCTGTACATACCCTTGGAGGGCTGGCCATTGTAAAACGATATGGACACAAACCATTCAGTCCAGAGGTGTATCGTTTTGTCACTGACCATTTCTCAATATTCGAAGCTTTTCTTGCTACTACAGGAGCTGAGCTTGAGATTGAAGACCTGAATGACTGGTTAATACCACAGCGAATGTCTATGTTTCCAGTCTTGAGATCAACGTACGGCCGTTCACAGATCAATCCTTATACAGGACTGTCATCAGAGCTTATCTCAAACATCACCTTTATAACTTCAATTATCCAGCGTCAACCGGGAGCAGTTAATAGGAAAAGTGCAGCTGTTATGCGTACGGAGCTACAACTTATAGAGGACCGACTCAATGAATTAGAGCAATGGTCTGAAGATTCTGACACGGGAAGCCTAATCTATACCAACGCTGCAGCATTCGAGGCTGCTACCTGGGTTTATCTCCGAGTGGCCCAGCACGGGTGTGATGCGGACGAGATATAGAGGAATTTGATGCCGAAGCTGTTTGAGGCGATACGTCGAGTTCACGAACGGCGGGATGCTCTTAGCGGGTCAATGCCGTACCCACTATGGGCTTTGTTCATTGCAGCTTGTCTTGCCCCGGAGCACCAAAGAATTCAGGTGTTGAACTGGTTCGAAGATCTTAAAGAGTGTCGTTCACTCAGCAATGTATCTAGCACGATGGAGGCGGCAATGATGGTTTGGAAACAACAAGATTTGGAGTTGATTCATGGGCATTCGAGGGGGAGCAGAGGATCGGGAGTTCCTTGGCACGAAGCCGTCCGGGGCCTTGGATGGATGCTGTCGCTCATGTGAATGCCCGAGCTAGCTAGGTCAGTCGTAATAAAGATATACGTACTAATTCATTTTCTCCTGCTCTTAAACCTGGATCGGACGTACTTCCTGACTAGTCGTTTTCGTTGTTATCCGCAATCGAAGTTTGGGCTCCTACGAATCAGTGAGGAAATCGTTGATCACAAGCTAAGGGCTGCGCATCCACCTGCGCATTCACCTTCCTGAGCATGTTTAAGCCCCACAGAGCAAACAGAGCAACATAAGACCCCACCACTCAACTGTTCTTATACTAACCAATCATAGTCCTTCTCATATGCACTTAACTTAAATCAGAAATCTGGAATGAGATGATCGAGTTTACTAGACCACTCATGTTTACGTATATTTTACCGCTTGGTACTCGAGGAGGTGCATACAATTCTCCTCTTTGTTTACTGTCCATCGGATTCATGTCCATGAACTGTGTCCTATACAGAATACCATCCACTAAGATTCGCCATTCTATCCTCATACCAGTCATACCTTCGGTCGTATCTCTGCAACATTTTTGTTCATTCCATATCTTCCCGCCATGAGTGAACCAGCCAAAACACAGAATATTCTGGATGAAGCGTACATAGCGCCTGAAATATTTCAGCTTCGTCCAGATTATCGAGCCCTCCTCATACAAGCCGAAGGCATCCCTCCAGGACCCAGCGACGCAGCCAGTGAGGCGATGTTGAGAGAAGCAGAAGACCACGTCAAGACCCTCACGTCAACCCAATCCGTCATTGAGCTCCCACATATTGCAGCTTGGCGAGAAGCTTACAAGGCCTTCGGCGCCAAACCCCAACGCACTCGTAACAGCTTGGAGGCCCTGACACTTCGCGTCAACAAGGGCGGTCTACCGCGCGTCAACCGATTGACAGACATTTACAACGCTATCTCTGTCAAGCATCAGATCCCCTTTGGTGGTGAGGATCTGGATAAGTATGATGGCGCGCCTTTTTTGATCTGTGCCACTGGAAAGGAAGAGTTTCACACCACGGCCAGCGGCCAAGCAGTAACGGAGCTGGCAGCCCCTGGGGAACCTATCTGGTGTGACAATACTGGCATTACTTGTCGAAGATGGAATTGGAGACAGGGTCCACGAACCGCGCTAACAGATGAGACTACCCGAGTTCTCTTCATCTTGGATGCTCTGGAGCCAGTGTCGGACGAAGAGCTTGTTAAAACTGCCGAGGAACTCTGCAATGCACTCAAAACACTGTCGCCGGCAGTGAAGACGTCTTATCGAGTTCTTAGCGGTCCTGTATAGACTATGCTGGTCAGTCTTGACTAGGAAGGAAATACATAATGTCTATATCTTGGTGTCACAGTTGTTTTGCCACGTAGAACGGGGTATCTCGCGATCTACATATATCCACCAGGCTTCAAGTTCTCGGACTCTCTCACTGACTTCATTTCCGTCCTTGTGCTAGATGTATATATAACGCCATATTTATGACAGTGCCGCATTGATTTGAGTACCCGGGCCGCTTAGGTAAGAGCACAAGTGGATCAAAAATGTCACGGCATTGGTTGAGAGAGAGGTTTCGAGCGCATGCACAGACTCGGGCTCCACCAAATCTTCGAATAGAACCCTGCACTGACTGACGATCATCACTAAACATCAAAATATCCGCGTATATAGTTCGGAAGGCCAATCTGCATCGGAGTTCGCAATGATACTATAGTCCGTGAGATCATCAACTCCGAATTTTTCTCAGTCTTAAAAAGACATGTGCCATCCAGGTCCTTTGATTTCATTTACAGAAAATACAATCTCATCAATATCCATCTTTTCATCATGACAGCTATCAAGAACCCCTTTCAAGAAGTCCCTGTCGTCAGTCGATATCCACCTAGTGGTATCAATATCCTCGTTGCAGGAGCTGGCATTGCTGGTCTTAGTTTTGCCATTGAGGCACACCGCAAAGGTCACGAAGTTTGTGTCATTGACCGCCGTCCTCATTTCAACGACTACGGTAAGATATTCCAACACCATGGAGTTGCCGACAAAGCCTCATGTGATTCTTAGGAGACTTTATCGCTATTCAGTCTTCTGCATTGAGGACCCCTGAGAAATGGCCAGGCTTCATGGAAACTTGCCGACAAGAGCGCATACCTCAAATTGGAGAAATGCAAACCCACGATGGCAAATTTGTCGGCTGTGTTACATTCGGTCTGAGCACAATTCGTTCTAGCTTCCACCGCTCCCTTTTGCAGTACACAGAGCATCTAGGTATTGACATTCGCCTCAATGCTCGTGTGGTGGATTATTTCGAGCATTCTGACAAGGGCGGGGTTGTCCTTGACACTGGAGCCAAGATCACAGCAGATCTTGTGGTTGCTGCTGATGGCGTTGGCTCTCGATCTGGCGTTGTTGTCAAGGGAGAGCGTGATCAGCCAACAAGCTCGGGCTATGCTATGTTACGCGCAACCTACCCGACGGAAAGGATCAGTGAGAATCCTCTTCTGGTTGAGTTCCTCAAGGATCACTCCTCAACAAAGGGTGTCGTTGGACCAGGCGCACACGTCATTACCGGGTGCACTGGTGATAACGTCTCATGGATGCTCACTCACAAGGTATGTTGCATGGCATCTCTATAGAATCGGCGCTAATTGACATGCGTGAAAAGGATAAAGATCCTGATGGCAAGGATCGTGCGCCCGCGGTAGATCCCAAAGAGGCATTGCAATACGTCGAAGGCTGGGTTCCTTGGCTGGCCGAACTGATCAAGGCTACTCCCGAGATGGGCGCAGTCGATTATAAGCTCCTGTGGCGCGATCCATATCCGACATGGGCCTCACCGCACGGCAGGGTCGTGCAGATTGGCGATGCTGCGCATGCATTTCTCCCAACTTCGGCCAGCGGGGCTACCATGGCTATGGAAGATGCTTTCTCCCTGGCTACAAGTCTTCAGCTCGGTGGCAAGCAAAACTTAGCTCTTGCTGTAAAGGTGCACAACAAATTGCGGTATGTCGAAGAATTCGTCACTCATGACTTTGCTGATACAAGATGTTTCCAGATTTCAAAGAGTTACTTGTGCACAGAAAATGGGTTTCAAGAACCGTCAACAGTACCATGAGACTACCTTCAAACCAGCGGAGGAGGGGACGCGTCCGACCTTTCCTATGGTCGGTTTGTGGAGTTCTGAGCACGACCCTGAGCAGTACGTTTATGAGATGTATGGTAAATGTGCCAACCACATCTTGAGTGACAGTCCTTTCGAAAACACAAACTACCCTCCAGGTCATACTTTTAAAATCTGGACCGTCAAGGAGATGCGTGAGGTGGCTGAGCGTGGGGAGAATATCATCGACGATGGTGACTGGTATTGATCGATCAGACTTGCCTTACCCCACACTGACATGGTTTTGTTTCATCTGTCTTTTTTTTTTCTCGCACTTCTTGTGTTTTATTGAGTCCTGCATAGATCGCACTTAACATAATGAATTGGCTTAGCTATGTTCCCGACGAGAATAGGCATGGCGTTGATTGACCCATTTTTGATACTGTTGCTGAAAGCCCCGCATTAGCTCTTTTCGCTTGATAAGATAAGGTGTGAAGGATAAGATAAGATACAGAGCTAAGATAATGAGACCTACCCGGGACCTTTCTGTATTCCCAAAGAGGAGAGGTAAAAGGTGCCTCTGAATAGTTTAAACTCAATTATTGACTTTGTAAAACTATAGTGTGTAAGTCAGGTAGAATCGAAGGTGTTTCTTTGTTCTGACTCGCAATGGCGAGGTAACTAATAATGTCTGACACCTCGCGATTGTGTTAGGCACAACTACCGAATCGACAAGAATAAAGTTGCGGACTTGCGGAGTTTCACATCTGGAATGAACCAGTGGTGTAAATTCGCCCCGAGAGAAAGGATGCACTATCATAACCAGATTTCTTTCTACTTCTTTACTTTCTTCCCTATTATCTTCAGACTTTTTCGCAGAAATGGCTACTCCAACAGCAGATGAAACCCTCCCTCCTGCTCTCCAAGCTGTGGTTGACAAGGATGAAATTCGTACAGTTATTTATCAATTTGTCCGCGGTGCCGATCGCAACATTCGAGACCTAGTTCAGTCTGTCTATCACCCCGAAGCGAATGACAACCACGGCACATTCAACGGACCCGCAAAAGACTTTTACGATGCGATGGCTGCCAACGACACGCCCCACGCTGTGCATCACCAAATCGGCCAATCCTTAATCGAGTTGGGAAATGATGGCAAAACTGCGAGCGCTGAGACATATTGTACTGCGACAACAGTTAATCGAGTCGATGGCGAGGATACCTGGATACAATTCTTGGTCCGATATGTGGACCATTTTGAAAAGAGAGACGGGGCATGGAAAATCTCGGATCGATGTGTCGTTTTTGACGCTGTGTCGGATAGAGCTGTTATGGATTATTTGCCGAAATTCAACATAGGTACCCGGGATGAGACGGACTTTTCCAGAAAGATTTTGAAGAACTGATTTCCAGTTTCAACTACTAAGACTAGTAAATATCCATTGTTAAATAAGAGCAGCCATACGTGCATCTACGCGCATTAAACGAGATGCATGGCGCGTGGCTATGGTCAAGCAGCCTGACAAACCATTTCCTACAGCATTGCGACCTGCTAAGTTTTGTGTAGGTGAATTGTCTCTTGGATAATATTCAGGAGCCTGGAGACTGGCCTCCCCTTAACTGCGGAGCAACAGTTTGACTGTTACGCGTCAGGGACTAGTCTAGATATGGCCAGCGCGTCTCTCTCCACCATGTTATACGCGTACCGCGTATTACGTAGGAAAGTTCCTCTTCGGAAGTTCGGAACCAAGTCACAAAATCAATGGGCCGGGAAACGTCAGCTGTGGGACAAGCCTAACCCGACAAAGTCATTTTCGCATCTGTCGCGAATATTCGTATTTATTCAACGTTCGTACTGACATTTCCGCGTACCTACCTGTACAATGGACCATGACGTCAAACGTATTCAGTTTGTTTATAGGCTATCAGCTTTTGCAGATATATAATGGGGAGGAATTTCTCTCTGGGTTCCAACAAGTCATTCATTCATTCTTTGTCCACCTTTCCTTGAACAAGCCAAGATGCGCCTCTTTGCGAACTCCCCTTTCCCCGCGCTTACTGTCGTAGGATCATTTGTTGTATCCGGACTTGCAGAAGAACAATGCCGATGCGTAAGTCACTTTGGTAATATTCTATCTGCATTCTAACAATCTACAAGACAACCGACGATCCTTGCTGGCCTTCTACAACGAAATGGAACTCCTTGAACTCCACTCTTGGCGGACATCTGATCAAGTACATTCCGCCAGGTGCTGTTTGCTATAGCTCCCATCCTAGCTACGACCGCAAAGCCTGTGACAGGGTGATCAAGGAATGGCCTGAGTCGAAGTTCCACTCTAGCGATCCGGCCAGTCTCCACACCGAATGGGCCAATGCTGGCTGCACTCCAGTATACGAGAACGGCACAAGCATCTACGGCGACCCCAAAGCTGGCAAGCGAGGTTGCTCAAATGGAGTCCTTCCTACTTACGTTGTGAACGCCACTGGGACAGATCATGTTGTAGCAGCGTTGGAGTTCGCTACCGAACATAACATACGATTGGCGATCAAGAACACTGGCCATGCTGGGGACGGAAGGTAAAACAATATCGACATCGCTTTCTGTTTGCTGAAATCTGCTGACACAATCTAGGAACTTGGGAAACAGTAGTTTATCGTAAGTCGATCTGTGATTGAAGATGTCGCATTAATGCTAATCTTCTTGACAGAATCTGGACCCACAACTTGAAGAGCATTGACTTGCAGGAAGATTTCAACCTTACCTGTCCCAACGCCAAAGATGCGCCAAACTCGCGTATGGCAGCCACCGTGGGTGCTGGAGTCCAAGATGGTGAGATGTTTGAAGCTTTAGCAGCCCAGGATGCGCTAGCGGTTGGAGGTACCAGCGGTGTAAGTTGCCTCTGTTAAACTAAGCTACATTACCTTGCTGACCATGGCTATAGGATGTCGGAGTTGTTGGCTGGGCTACCGGAGGTGGTCATGGCTTTGCAACAGGCAAATACGGCCAAGGAGCGGATAACATTCTCGAGGCAGAGATTGTCACTCCAGCCGGTAAGGTCCTGATCGCCAATGAGTGTCAAAACCAGGATCTGTATTGGGCTATTCGCGGTGGTGGTGGTGGCACATTTGGTGTCATTACAAAGCTGAGTCTCAAGGCTTATCCCGCACCAGGTCTGGTCATCGGAGGCTACGACATCGGTGCCAAGAACCGCACGTCGGAAGATGATTTCTACAAATTCATTGCGGATGCCCATGCGCTCTTCCCTGCAATTCAAGACGCGGGTATCCACGGATATTATACAGTTTCAGGCCCTCCCAAGGCCGAGGCACTGACTTTCAGCGGATCGTTCATGGGCTTTGGCGTTTCTAACGAAACTTATGAAGACGCTCTGGAACCTTTCAAGAAGCTGCTCAAGGCATCCAACAGTACCGTTACTGGGTCTTTGACTAAACTGCCGGTGAGCTCTTGGCAGGGACTGCTCAAGATACTACCTAACATCGGGTCAGTGGGTGCAGGCCATGATATCAGGGCTACACGATTGATCTCACGACGAACTGTGACTGAAAGGACAGAGGAATTCGCAGCTGTTTATAAGAAGATTGGCCCAACCAAGAATGCGCCACCTGTACGTATATATCCAAACCTCTGATGCATTTCATCACTCTAACAAACTTTTAGAATGGTCTGCCTAACCTTTCCATGTCTGGTACCCTCACCATTAGCCCCAAGCCAGTCAACAATTCTTTGCATCCATCCTGGCGAAACACCACCGTTCATCTGATCACCGGCCAAGGCTGGACTGACTCCACCAACGAAATCGAAGTTAGGAATATTATTCACGATGTGACATACAGGAAGCTCGCGTTGATGAGGGAGTTGGATCCTGAACAGGGAGCCTACTTGAATGAGGTAAGATAGCACCTGATTCTATGGCCTGACACCTTTTGCTAACTGTTGGAAACAAGGCAAACCCAATCGAACATGACTGGCAGTCGTCTTTCTGGGGACCGAACTACGCGCGACTCCGCGATATCAAGGAGAAGTATGATCCTGATGGGCTTTTGTGGTGTCCTCGGTGTGTTGGAAGTGAGGATTGGGTCCAACGACAGGATGGTAAACTTTGTCGAGCTTTTGCGCCTTGGTAAGCCTAGTCGTCGGGCATCGAGCGTCTTCAAAGAGTGCTGAGTACAGGGAATAGTGAGAACTGGTTTAGTGGATGGAAAAGGTTTATCACTCCATAAGTCAATACTTGGTTGTGGGTTTAAGTAGAAGAAAGAAGTTTAGCAAAGTGCATAAAGGGAAGATGTTGGAATGACTCGTCAATAGAGTAGATAGGAAGTATTAAAGATGTTTCGGAAACACAGAGAGCGAAGACACCCATGACTCGCCTGTTGGACCATTGTAACAGAACGAAGTACGCAAATGGATTGCTCCTGCAAAGTATGTAACCTTTTTTGTTATGCAGTGTCATCAACTCTCGTAAGCGGATAATATTGCAGGACCCAGTTGACTCTGTGGCCCTTTAAAATATTTACTGCCATACAAACAGCGATAGACTCTACATAGTTACCGCTTTGTTGAAAATTCCTACTATTACCTGGCTAAACGTCCAGGCTCAACATGGCGAGCCTACGTAGAGTCTCATGAGACCTTTGAACAACTGAATTTAAATTTAACTAGCTGAGTAGTAGTACTATACCAGACTTAAAACAATGGGAAGTAATATGAGAGAAACAAGGAAGCTAGAAAGTCCTAATCCGGGCAACAGAAGGTATCAGTCACACAGTATATCCTCCCTAACCTTAGATACCAAAATGGACATATGGGGCCCAGTGGAAAAACATATCGAAGTCCTACGTGGGTGATGTTACGTCACCCAATTCGAAATACCGATAGCCTTTAAAGCACTTGGAACTAACATGGCTACCGCATTATTATGGTATTCCTATTACTACCCCACGACAATATCGACTTCGAAATGGCAAGCGTACGTAAAGTCTCGCGCGACCTCTACCTAATGCATTGCTTTTTGCTAAATTGTCGACTCTGTAGCATGGCGTAGCTCGGACTACGGGGATACGCACTAAGGAGCAACGACAAAGAGACCTTGCAAAGATAAAAGAATATCGCGATCTCGAGAACGAGATACGCGCACACGTCGCGTCTGGAGCCTATGGCTACAGACTCTACCAGCACTGACGTGCTCCTCCCACTCAACCCCGAATACTACACAATATGGAATGTTCGTCGGCGTTGTTTGATGTCAAGCATTCTAGCCAAGCGGCCTGGCCAACAAAAGCTATATGCCCAGGTTCAAGCTTCGTGGGAACTGGACCAAGAGCCAGATTTCAATGTTTTAAAGTCTGAACTGTCTTTCACAGTACCACTCTTGATGGGATCACCCAAGTGCTATTGGATCTGGAATTTCCGACAATGGATCTTATCACAAGCTATACTTCGACTGTCCGTACCGCTTGCACGTGGTATTTGGGAGGAAGAACTTCGATTAACATCTCTAATGCTAAGCAAGGATCAGCGCAACTTCCATGCTTGGGGCTACCGCAGATTCGTGGTAGCTACGCTTGAGAGTGCCGAGCTACAAGGAACAAGCATGGTAGAGGAGGAGTTCAAGTACACTACCAAGATGATAGGTAGCAACCTATACGACGTCTCTGCGTGGCACAACAGAAGTCGGCTTATTCCAAGATTACTCCAGGAGCGAGGCGCGGACCAGAAGATGCGAGCGACGTTTCTTAACGAAGAGCTGAGTTATGTGCGAGAGGGATCACCTGTTTGACCTGAAGACCAGAGCCTGTGGTACTATCATCGCTTCTCGATTGCACGAATCGTCAGCGATAACGACACACAGACTGCAGCACCTATGGATCTGAATGAGAAGGCAGCTTATGTCAGGCATGAAGTCGACGAGATTAAGGACCTGCTAGATGACTACAAAGACGTCAAGTATATTTACGAAGCCCTGATTGATTGTACTTTGACTCTACTGAAGTTAGAACGGCGTGAGAGAGATCAGAAGGATTTCATTGATCTACAGATTTGGCTTACTAAGTTACGTGCCCTCGATCCGATGCGTGCAGGTAGATGGAAAGATATTGAGTTACAGATTGGGATTTAAAAGAACTCATTTGAACACGAACTTCAGTGTCTAGATCATGAAATAACACGACTCTGAGTCAGGCTACTCACGTAGCGCATCATAGATAGCCTTACCATAGACCTCAGCTCTATCGCTGCTCACCAGACCACTGCCCATCTTGTTCATAGTGTAGGAAATAGTCATCCGTCTGTCAAGATCCATCACAACAAAAGAACCGCCCCAACCTCCCCAAAAGCAAATCTTTCCTTCTGGGATCCACGCAAGTGCAGGGCAGGGAGTTAGTCCGTATCCAATGCCAAACCTGATTGGCATCTTCAGGACCAGGTCCTCCCCAGATCGCTGTTCCTCAAATATCATGTCAACTGTCTCCTTCTTCAACACCTGCTTGCCTCCAGTTGACCCTCCCAAGGATATCGCGGAGAGAATGCGTGTGAGCGAGCGGGAGTTTGCGTGACCATTCACAGCACCCAGCTCTGCATTTTTCCACCCTTCAGTGTTCACTGAGTTAGGATCCAGAGGTGGGTTCAGCAACGTCTTGGCCTGTACAGACCCAGCCTCGAACTCGGGCGTGATACCTGAAAAGCCTGGAGGTACAATCGGGGTCACGCGATCCCAGGTGTTCTCCGAAGCACCAATCTGAAAGTCGGCGTTCAAGGGGCCTGATATCTCATCGGCGACGAACTGGCGTAGCGACTTTCCAGAGACACGTCGAATGAGCTCTCCCAGAAGATGACCAGACGCCAAAGCATGATAACCAGAAGCTGTTCCTGGTGTCCACCATGGGGGCTGGCGCGCCAGCATCGCTGTGCTCTTCTCCACATCATAAAGGTCTTCGGTTGATAGGGCCTCTTCCCAACCTGACACACCGGAGGTATGGGATAGTAGGTGCCTAACAAGAATATCTTGCTTTCCGTTCTGCTCGAATTCAGGCCAGTAGTGTGAGACTCGTTCATTGACGTCGATCATTCCTCGATCAACGAGGATGAGGACCGCGAGACTGGTGATTGTTTTCGTGCACGAGAAAACGTTGACAATAGTATTTTCGTCCCATGGCTTCGTTCGTTCTTGGTCTACGTAACCAGCCCACATGTCGACGACATCTTCACCGTCGATGTTGATAGTTATCGAAGCGCCGAGCTCCTCCTCTGACTCGATATACCGCTCGAGAAGGGAACGGACGCTCTGGAATCTATTGCTGCACTTGCCGTGAACGATAGCCATTTTGACACAGCTGTTTGTGAATTGGGGTTGGTGCTTTGGTTTAAGGTCGTCCGTATGGGCGATTGAATTTCAGGAGCGGGATAGATGCAAAGAGGGCGGTCAATGTGCCGAGGTTTCTAAGACATGAAGATTGTATAGGGCGGGGTAGCTCGTAAATGAAGCTAAAATGAATTGGTTTCAAATCGAGTGTTTTAGTAAATAAGTGGCTTGATGGGTATCCACCATACTGAGCTCCGGGAATACCAGAGCACGGACCTCAACGCCAGTTGACAACATTAAGAGAGGAGGTCTAACCATTTTGTCAATACTGTTGATACGAAGCATTCTACTGATCACGTCCCTAAAATTGTCGTGGGAAGCATCCCGAGGCTAAATGGTAAAGAGTAGATTGTTTTGGGTGCACGGCGTTGTAGTCGCTTAATAAATACCCTGGTGCGAGCTTGTAGAATTTACATTCAAGAATTTTAAGACAGCCATTATCTTCAGCCTTTCGTTTAATAAATATTTCCAGTCATATCGTGTATATCACAAGGTTGCATTGTAGCTCAAACAGCGTAGCAGCAGTAGTGGAGCGGCACCGTAAGCAGGGAACTAATTATGCACAGGTGCCCTGTCGATTAGGCACGCGTCTTGGCAGCAATGAATTTACCTCACATCCGCGTTATCGTATCATTGTAGTCAATAGTGCTTGACTCTGAGTACAATCAGATACTGTCTTCTGTATAAACGTCTTGTCTCTTTAATAACAACCCTACACATATCTTAAACATGTCAAACCCGGAAGACTATACAGTTGCTTGGATCTGTGCAGTTAGCACTGAACGCATAGCTGCAGAGGCTTTCCTCGATGAAGAGCACGAATTGCCAGCCTCAGTTTCTCCACATGATAACAACAGCTATAAACTGGGGAAAATTGGTCGGCACATGGTTGTAATTGCTGTCTTACCTGATGGGGAATACGGGACATCCTCGGCAGCATGCGTTGCGAGGGATCTGTTACACAGTTTTCCTAACGTAAGGATTGGCCTCATGGTCGGTATCGGAGGTGGTGCACCCAGTCAGAAACACGACATTCGACTCGGAGATATCGTGGTTGGTACTACTCGTGGAGGGAAAAGTGGTGTCCTCCAGTACGACTTTGGCAAAGCAATCCAAAATCAGCCCTTCGAAATGACCGGATTCATGAACCAGGCGCCACCAAGCCTGCGAACGGCGGTGAGCGGTTTAAAATCTCACTACGAAGGAAATGGTCATACAATCCAAGAGGCTATCGAGAAAGCATTAGCTAAGAGGCCTCGCTTACGAAAGAAATACAAGCGACCGGGCCACGAGAACGACCGGCTCTACCAAAGTCATATCATCCATCAAGACGGCAGCTGTTCAGGGCACTGTGGAGATGACGAGAGTGCCTTAGTCGCCCGAACTCAGCGAACTGACGAAGATGATGACCCGATCATTCATTATGGTGTCATAGCATCAGCGGACAAACTCATGAAGGATGCATCTGTCCGCGATAGGTTTGCACGAGATCACGATGTGCTTTGCTTCGAGATGGAAGCTGCAGGGCTAGTAAATCATTTTCCTTGTCTTATAATTCGAGGGATATGCGATTATTCAGACACACACAAGAACGACCAATGGCAAGGATATGCGGCAATGGTGGCGGCAGCATACGCGAAAAGCCTCCTTCTACAAATTGTCCCAAGCCGTATCGAGAACGAAAGGAAAATAGCTGATATCCTGTCAGGTTAGTCAGAAAGGTCTCATAAGGACTAAGAAATGCTAAGCTCGTATGCAGAATTGGAAGGAACAGTTAACGATGTGATTGAAGGATTTAAACCAGTTTCTAAAATCATTCATTCCAAACATGATCGGGACATTCTGGAGTGGCTGACTACTCATGACTACGCCATATCTCACAAAGACATCTTCATGAGGGTAGAGCCCGGGACGGGCCAATGGTTCATATATTCCAAAGCATTTGAAATATGGATACATTACGGAAATCGAAATCTGTTGAGTTTGGGCAATCCCGGCGCAGGCAAGACTGTTATCACATCAATAGTGGTAAACCATCTTCTTTCTGAGTTCGGGAAAACCCCAGACGTTGGCATTGCATATGTTTACTGCGATTACCAGCGACATACTCAACAAAGGGCCACTGATATACTCTCTAGTCTTTTGAGACAGCTCGCCCAAGCACGGTCCCCTCTTCCTACGAGCGTCCAAGATCTATACAGACGTCATGTAAAGTTCCAAACGTATCCGACCCTTGAGCAAATTTGGGAAACTCTCGTTTCTGTGGTAAGGGAATATTCGAAGGTTTACATTGTCATTGACGCCCTGGATGAGTGCAATGCTTCCAACAATACTCGAGCGACAATTCTGAGGAAGATCCTTCACCTTCAACACCATGCGACGGCGAACATATTCGCCACTTCCAGACCAAACATGGAAGTATCTAATTTCTTCCATGGTAGCCTAACTCAGGATATCACTGCAACAGACGAAGACATCGGGAAATACTTGAACGGACAGATGTTGTTAAATGAATCCTTGATCATTGACGATGAGCTGAGAGTCGAAGTGCGTAACAAGGTTATTGCTGCTGCCGATGGAATGTATGTTACCTTCAAGGTTATACGGTGCCAACTATCTACTAATATGCCAACTAGGTTTCTACTTGCTTGTCTCCAAATAGGGACTCTTCTATCTCAGCCCACGAAGGGTGATCTGTTAGACCTCCTGGGGACTCTCAGCAAGGGCGAACAGGGGTTGGATGAGCACTATTATCAAGCGATGCAGCGGATCCAAGACCAGGAACCAAAACGAAAGGCCCTTGCTATGAAGATTTTGACCTGGATCGTGCATTCCAAATGGCCGCTTACCATGCCAGAGCTCAAGCACGCTCTTGCCGTCCGTGAGAATTCTAATGAACTGGATAAAAACTATATCCCTCGTTCTGAAATAATTTTGTCATTGTGCGCTGGGTTAGTCACTGTGGATGAGGTGAGCACTGTGGTGCGCCTAGTCCATTATACCACGCAAGAATTCTTCGAGCGACAGCAAAAAAGATGGTTTGAAGACGCAGACACTGATATGACAATAACCTGCGTCACCTACCTCTTGTCAACGTTCTTTTCCGAGAAGCTTGGCTTCCTGGAAATGTTCATTGATTGGCCTCTGTATCACTATGCCCTCTATAATTGGGGTAGCCATGCCCTGGAGGCTTCTGCTCGCGCGAGTAACTCGCTTTTGTGCTTCGTCGAGTCTGGAATTGAAGTCCCTATTAACGACCCGGTGAGTTCGCATAGAGCTTTCCGTGAACCATGTGTCGCAGGCCTGCACCTCGCAGCGTATTTCGATCTGTGGCAAGTTTCGACCTATCTCATTGATAGTGGTTTTTGTGCAGATGGACATGATATTTATGATCGGACACCACTGTCATATGCGGCTGATGGAGGGCGAGAGGCGATTGTCAATTTGCTTCTAGCAACAGGCGATGTGGACCCGAATTCATCACCAAAGGGGAGTGCCTTCGGAGGGATGACACCTCTTATGTTTGCTTCCATGAACGGACACGAGGCCGTTGTCAATCTACTCCTAAAAGTCCATGATATCGGCATCGACGCTCAAGATGATGAAGGAAACACAGCATTATGCTACGCAGTCAAATGCGGAAACATGCCCATCATAGCCGCACTGCTTGCAAAAGATGCCAATATGGAGATAAGCAACAATGACGGTCAGACTGTGCTTGCAGTTGCGGTAGGACAAGGCAATATGACTAGTGTTACATTCCTACTTACTAATGGCGCTAATCCAAATCCCACACCTATAAGAGGAATTTGTGGAACACCAATATCAACTGCGGCTGACCGTGGGGATGCGGGTATTGTCCAGCTGCTATTGGATAAGGGAGCTGATCCGTATTTAAGGGGCAAATTTGACCATACTAAGCTCCCGCTTTATCTTGCTGCTACCAGAGGCCATGCAGAAGTAGTGAAGGTACTTATCCAGGAAAAGGTCGCCCTGGAGGATGTATCAGATGCTAGTAGAACGCCATTCTCGTTTGCTGCAGGGGCTGGCAACATGATTATTGCTAAGCTACTACTCGGTACCGGTAAGATTGACCCTGACTCAAAGAGTAGTGAAGGTCGAACACCTTTATCATATGCTTCTGGCTTCGGCTATGAGGCTATTGTCGAGCTACTGCTTGACACACCCGGGGTTGACTCTGAGTCAAAGGATAGCAAAGGTCGGACACCTTTATCACATGCTGCTGCCAATGGCCATGGGGCTATTGTTGGGCTGCTGCTTAGCTCCTACGGAGTTAACCCTGAGTCAAAGGATAGCAAAGGTCGGACACCTTTATCACATGCTGCTGCCAATGGCCATGAGGCTATTGTTGAACTCCTGCTTAGCACCCACGGAGTTGACCCAGACTCAAGGGCCGAAGGGACGGCTGGTATGACACCACTAGGATTTGCGGGTTGCAACGGCCAGCTAGCTATTGTTAAAATCCTACTTAGCGACGATAGAGTTGACCCGGACTCGAGGCTCTCTCAAGGCGGAAAGGAAGGTCCAACGGAACTATTCAGGGCTGCCTGGCGTGGTCAGGAAGCCATTGTAAGGTTACTACTTGACACAAACAGGGTTGACGTCAATTTGAAGCATAGTAACGGTTGGACACCGCTGGAATATGCTAAGAATAACAACATTAGGCGTATGCTGCGTGAAAAGGGTGCTAAACGTGGTAGGGACCTTTAATTCAGTTTCTATACACTTACTGTACTTTGACAGATAGAACTCTGTGCAGACCTGTCACCATGAATTGTGATTGAAGATAGACTTTACCTTTGATGCTAGGCCAATGCTAGCGAAGGCTGTGGGGATATATTGAAGGTGACTTTCCCAACTCAGAATCATCGATCATCTTCATCCTCAGTAATACAGTAAGCCTCCACCTCAGCAATACAAGTCCTCGCCCCAGGCGTAACAGCAATAGGAAAGCCACCGTAATCAGGATCATCATTAGGCATCATCATAAATTCCCCATGTCTCGTCTCATCACCGTTTAGAATTCTCAAAGTCCTCAACTCCCCATTCTCATCAACCTCCTTCTCCTCACCGCGGAGAATACCACCAAAGGTAGCATCCTGGCTCGCTGCCTTGAAGCGTGCATGAAAGCCACGGCCAACAAGCAAGAACTTGGAGTTGCCGAGGTGGATGATCATGCCACCGCCAGGACCAGGCTTGCCGAAGACGAAACATCGCTCCACGATGACTTGTATGTCGTCGAAGACACGGGTCCATTGTTCTGGCTTTTTCTCGCTTGGTTCCTCGTCGAAGAAGAAGCCGAAACGGTCTTCCGGTGCAGCGTTGAGGAGGAATTGTTTTGTTTGGTTGAGAAGCTTGAACTCGCGACCGATGATATCAGAGCCTGTATCGATGCTGAATGGGCTGGCGCCAAGAGCACCGTATGTAGCGTAGGATAGCCAAATACGTCTTGCTCCATACTCATCGATTATCGTGTTAAAAGCTACAGCATTAAGTACAAGCTTTTTCCTTCCTCCCCAAAACCTTCCCTAGACTATTAACTTTACAGATTTTTTAATATAATAAACTTAGATTTAATAAAACTTTTATATAATAATATTACTTTCTTTAAATACCTTATTTTTTTATAAATACCCTATAAGTTATTT